>JAYMSW010000361.1:0-24131 GCA_036897725.1 Erodium texanum | reverse complement strand
CCCAGACCGCCTCCTCTGGGGCGACGCAGCATGAGAAAACAGCGTCGCCCAAGCTGTATGTCACCTAACGAGACATACAATTTGGGCGACGACAAAACCCATCGTCGTCTAGGAGGGAGCATCTTGGGCGACGCTCTATCCCTAAAGTTGCGTTGTCCAAGCTGGCTTAAACGACACGGTTTTTAACCGGCACGACGCAGAAAACTTGCGTCGTCCAAGAGCTTGGGGTACGACACCTCGGTGACGATACTTGGGCGACGCAGAAAATGCATCGCCCAAGAGACAATCTCCGGTGTGTTTAGTTTAAACAATAAATAAAACAAGTTGCAGTATGTAATTAAAGTAGGTACACTAATGATGATAGCTCGGGATAACACAACGAAAGGGAATTGTTGGATATAAAATATGGAAAAAAAAAATATACAAAGAATCTAACAAATTAAAAAAATATATATATACGAAGAATCTAACAAATATGGAAACGAAATAACGACAAAGGAGTGAAGTTTGGAAAGCTGTGTAGTGACACAACTGGTACATGGCGTGGGAAGACCTACCGAGGCATTGGTTTCCTTAATAGGTTTCTTAGCTGCAATGCACAGCAGAACCAATAAAAACCCATTAGAATCGCATTCACATCCCTATAGCATTACCTAGCTACAATACATTACTTCAAAAACTGAATCATGCCAATCCATTCCTCCGATTCTGCTGGTCTGCATTCACTCGGTGGACAAAAACGTAAAACAAAAACATCTCTTTTATCTCTCAAAAAATTCTCTTGAAAAGTATGTCCTGATGATTTTTGTTGATCATGCAGTTGCTGACATATTGTTGTGGAGGAACAAGCTCATATCAGCTGCAATGTTGGCTGGAGTCACCACTATATGGTTCCTTTTGGCAGTTGTGGAGTACCATTTTGTGACTCTTCTTTGTCATGTCATCATGTTGTTCATGATTGTCGCTTTAGTTTGGGCTCACATGGCTCCACTCATCAACTGGTAATCACACCTTCCTACTCCTTATCAACTTGTGTTCAATCACTAACTTATTTCATATTCAGGAGTCCACCGGACATCTCTGATAACATGCTGTCCGAATCCGCACTTGCAAGGATCAACTGGTTGTTAAGGAAACTAGGTCATGTTTCTTGCGGGCGTGATCCCAAAGGGTTCTTTCTGGTACCTAAAACTCTTTCTTCCCTCAACAACAGTTTTTCAAGTTCTCTCGTACAAGTAACTAACTAGCTAACACAATGGAATTTGATTTTCAGGCAATGACTTCTCTTTGGTTGTTCTCTGCTGTTGGAAACTGTATCAGCTAATTGAATCTCTTATATATAGGTAACTAAGATCTCTGGAACCTTAATGTGCCTATTTTTGTGAGTCTCTCTCTTTCTCTCTCTCTACTGTGAGCCTAACCATGCCTCTCTCTCAATTTCTATCAAGTGATTCTATCTGCCCTGACAATACCGGTTATGTATGAACGGTACGTGAAAGAGGTGGGCTGTCTTGCTACCAGAGGGAACCTGGAATTGAACAAGGCACTCAAGAAATTTGAGTCTATCATTATCAGCAAGATCCCAAGGGGCACACTGAAAGATAGGTGAAGAATGTAATCCAGACACAGAACCTAGTTATTGGGAACTCTCAACATCCATTCTCCCTCAAAAATCAGGCACCCTATTTTCTTTCATTTGTAAAAAGAATCAAACTATAATGTTAACATCATATTTCAAACTATCATAAGCAAGTACAAAGATTAAGTACCTGCATTCGTACGGTGAGTAGATTGCCCATCTTTTATGCAACGGAATTTGTATAAAGTCAACATATTTGTAAGAACTATGCAAAGGGAATCTTGGAAAAGAAGGCTAATTTCAGCATCAATAGCAAACCAGCATGAAAGAGATATACACATACAGGAATATTCCTTTGGCAAGAAATGTGGATTATGCTATTACAAAAATAACGAGACAAATAATCACAAGCTCATGACCCCTCAGTAAACTTGCTAGAAAGGCTAGCCTTAGTCTATTACACTGAAGTTGGTGAAACACTCCAGCTGGTAGTAGTACCTGCCTCTATCTCGGCAGCAAGATACTGTCATCATCATTAAGTATGAAAATTTCCCTTGAAAGAATCATATCATGACCAAATATTAGTGTGAAGCCTGAACTTCACATTCCACTTCTTTTCCTTATTTCGGTGGAAGATATATCCATACGGAACCTATCTTCTGGTATTGAAATAAACATATCCTTTATTTCCTCTGGAATGTCAAAATCCTCAAGAACCTGCACAAAGTAAATCACGCAGCTCCAGTAATCAAGTTTGCATAAGACACCAGAGGGAAAGATGGGCAAGTACATGACAGACCTTAAAAACACCATCCACGTTTCGACCACCCACAAGGAAGGTGCATCCAGTGTTCTTACATCCAATAAGTATTGTGAGCATCTTCTTATAGTCCCCATCATAGTATTTAGGCTGCAAAAGCAAAGAAATAACTTGTACTCCAGCTGCATTACTTTTGGGACAAATTATATCAAAGAACAAGCCATGCTAGAAGCTAATATGGTACTTAAATAAGATTGAGAGAGTCTATACATTGATAAGCCTTGCTGCTGTATCAGCTCCAATTACAAAAGCACTTCCCGGAAAAAGCTCGGCTTTCTTATAAAAATAAGGCTGGTTGGATATAATGACCATCTTTCCTGCCATTCAAAAAATTAATCATTGATATGCTAAGTTCATCAAATTCTAATACTACTTATACAAGATGACCAGGAAAAGATAAATATGATCAGTCTCACCAACTTTTTCAAACTGTTTGACACGATCTTTTATCTGTGTGACAGATAAAGGAGGTTTGTCAGCATTGATTGCTGATATTTCAAAACCCGGGTAGCCATCAACACAGATGCTGCAGAAAACAAGTTAAATTTATAGGTTACTGCAATTCAACAAACATTAGTGACAATGATGACCACCCCAAAACCAAAGGCTCAGATTCTGAGCCCCATAACATTCCAGTAGACTACTCGGTTAATGAAACCACACCCTTTATCTTATGCTGGTGAAAAAATGTGACTAACTGCAACTTAAACTGTCCTATCCTGATATCCATTGAGTTAAATCCGATATTTTTATCAAGTTATTAATAAATAAAAAATTGCACTACTATAACGGAGTAAAACTTCCTTTCTGTTCTCAATTTGATTTTCAATATATTGAACATAGCAAACAAATGTTCCCCAAAACCGATAATGCAGAGATCCCTAGTCTTCTAAAACTTAAAAGTTCAAATAGAAAAAAGTCAAAAACATTTCCAAAACAGCAGTTCCTAAAAATAGAATGTACCTAGTGGCAATCTCCAGAAGCTTGATATGACCATCATGCAGAGGATTAAATGACCCAGACAGTATTATCTTTCTTTCTGCATTATGTGTCACTGCAATATGGTTTCCAGGTAGTACATAAGAGACAAAAGTAACTTCAGTTTGGTACAGTAACTGAGATAAGTTCAGCTAAAGATGGGCCCATACCGCTAGAAAATGGATAAACCTTAAAGCAAATTTCTCCATTTATAAGTTGCTCTAGTTCTTCATCTTCACTGAACTGCTTTTCACATTCATCAGGCACTTCAGAATCACCCAATTCTGAGACAATTGTTGCATGAACTTTGCAAGCATCAGCAACAGCCTGCAGCCAAAAATTAAGAGACTATGTGATTAATAGGGGGAATGGACAAAACCAGTTCATACACATACTTGAGAAGGTGTAATTGTTAAGAACTGCCTGAATGATTGGTCACAGACCTTGAGTAAGAGATGACTTGAAAGTTTATCTTCTTGGTCTCGATTTCTCAAACCCTAAATCAATTCAGTAAGAGATCATAGACATAAATATTATAAATGAAAAATCAATTTCAGAACCAAACCAAGTCCAGTAACTACCTTTGAAAAGGTAACTGCAGATACCCAAAGTCTGTCAGAAGTTCGTGTTGCCATGTGAATCCTTAACAAGAGAAAAGGACAACATAGAAAACCAACATTTTGCTAAGAAGGTAAAGCTTTACTTAGTTAACAAATGAAGAAACATGAAATATATCAGTACAACCACATTGTCAGTAAAAGTGAAGGCTTCAACCAGAGAAGCAACACCATGAAACAAAGATATTATAACATAAAAAGAATGATTACTCAGGATCAATGAAAAGTAAATTGCATCAAGTGCAATCTTGACCTTTTCAAACACTCTAAGATTACAACAATATAAGCCTCTGTAATACATATGACGGCATGAAGGAATTCCCTTCGAAACTGAAAATTCTAAAACAAATTACCTATGGTCCCCAAGCTTCGGTCTTGCGCTAGCCAAAGAACCAGTAAAACCCACTCCAAGAACAGGGGAACCTAATACACAAATAAATTAAGATAATATCAACACCATCAATCCAGCGGTAGCAGCAACATTTCTCAAGTGTTTACACGATATATGGGAGCATCCAGAAAATCAGAACTTGGTACATGACCCATAGTGGCAATCATTAGATATCGAAATCACACAGGCATGCAATAAATCCTTGGGTTGGACAGCAAAACCAGTGTCAGCTCAGATTGACAAATCATATAAAAAGTGGAGTTCATTTAGAAATTAAGGATTAGTGGAGTTTTGAAATCCGCATGAGATCCCATGTTCTAACTCTTTAAGTGATTGTAACTAACTTATAAGAGAGATATTATCAGTTATTTATACATAACTAACTTCCTAAGAGGAAAAATGGACACAGATTTTTGGACATACAAATTAAGAAAGCAATCATCTAGGGATGAAGGGAGTGTCAACATAGGATTTCTACTGATTTAAATCCTTGCATACCAATTCAGATTACTGGAAACTAAAGTGTTAGACTTCTACTGAATTAACTCCTCACAAACCAATTTCAATTACCGGAAACTGAAGTATTGCAGAACTGTGAAATGCATAAATTACAGGTATACCACAACACTCAAAGACAAGCATAGAAACACCAGTAATTAATACAATCAATAACAACAACAGAAGCCTCAGAAATCACAAATGAACAACAGAAGTGATAAATCAAAACTGGTTAGCCTAGTGGTATGACACTTGAACTCCTAGAGAATAGGGTTCGAGTCCACCAGCAGTGTTATTAATTACCCACCTTTATTTCTCTTATTCTCTCTCCCACTCTTGTGGACCTTTCTTGTAACTTATGTTGGGTCTTTCTCTCTCAAAAAACTGGTGGTGAGGTCATGTAACTATGATGAGCTCCTTTAGGTAGCTCAGAAAATCCTTCATACATCAATCTTGACTAAGAAAGTCAAGTAATGGTATCCCCTTACTTCTATACGGGCAAGGTTGACTCTTACCTACACTTATACACTTAAAAATTGTGAAAGAATGAAAGTGATAACTCTTGATGCCAAATTTGCAAAATGACCTCAAAATTTTGAAGTATTGGCAAAATGACCTCCAAGTTTAAAATCTTTGCAAAATAACTTTTATTTTAGTGATATTCCGATTTTATCCTTAATGAAATCTCGATCGGGTCACTCGATCAGGTACAAATCCGCTCGATCGAGTAAAAACCCGCCTGATTTAGGGTTTCATTAAGGATAAAACCGTAACTTCTGAATATTATAAAAAAACCGAAGGTTACTCAAATAATTTTCAAAAAGAGGGTCATTTTGCCCAAATGTGTCACCTGGCCTCGAGAGCTGAAGCCCACGATTGTAAGCAAGTAGAGCCATCTCTTCAGCAGTTTGGCGACTGCAAAACTGAGTTGGAATCTGCATTAAAAAAAAAAAGGAAATTAGCACAAGTCAAACACTAGAAACAACAATCGAACAAAACCATTGCTTAAAGAGCACAAAAGTGATGATCAAGCCATTTCAATTAGTTCTTAATCAGACAACAAAATCAAAATTAAAAAATCGTAGCATTTGCGATGAAGAAGGGAACCTTTCCGAGCAACTGAATCATGGACATTCTGGAGTACGGAACCACGGCTTCAAGCACAGTATTTGTGGCTCCAGGTACAGACATCAACATCCCAAGCGCCTGATCAAAAATCAATTGCTCAGAAAACCCACCTCAATCGCCGCTTAAGCAGAAAAGGGCAGATACATAGATGCGTAAAGAGAGAGAGGGACCGGAGAGGCGCCGCCAGCGAGGTAGAGCACGGCCTGAGACGGGCTGGAATGTACGGCTTCCACAAGTGCACGAATGCAAGCGTCCGTCATTTCCTCTCTCTCGATGATCACCAGATCTTCGTCTCTCCCACTTGGCTTGTCTGGTAGCTAGAAGAAACCAGCAACGACGTCGTATCAACGTCTTTGCTTCTCGTCGGCCCAGACCATACCAATGGCTCACGAGTTCACATGCCAGTTTATCGCCGACTCTTCCTAAAAATATCATATCGAGAGAAATGGAATATATATATATATATATATATATATAACAGAAATCGAATAATTGGATGAAGTTCAGAGCATTCACAGTGGTGGATTCCCTCAACCTCTTCTCATACGACTTACGTCGATTTTTTGCAGAATCCGTCACTGTGGAGTCGATTTCGGCCGGTCGATTCTGAGCCGACTTGCACTAGGTCGAACCATGAGTCGACCCAAAAAGAAAGTCGACTCGTTTGGCCGGGCCAATGAGAACGCGCCGAGTGTCGGTTCATTTGAAATGAAAGAGCCGTTGCAATAAGCAACGACTAGATGATGATTTTTCCTTATGTAATAAATTTTAATAAATAAATAAATATTCAATTAAAATTTTGATTTTCTACGCACAAAAAAGTTATTACTTTTATTTTTTCCTTATGTAATATTCAAGTTTTTATGAATAAACTAGTTTAAATTATCTAAATACAATGAATTAAATGTGTCAAAGCTCTATTCAACCCAAAAGCTCGAGCTGATGGGTGGAGCTTGGAGCAACAATTAAATCTGTGCCTGGGCTTCTTTTCTTCTCCTTAATAAAATTTTGCACAAGAGAAAGGTATAGAAAAAAAAACCTAGATCGGTATTGGGAAAAGGAAGACAGAAAAAAAAAACGAAGAAGTAAATTCAGAAACAAATTGAATGAATAGAGAGTGAATGGAAGGAGAAAACTGGAGGAGGAAGAAGAAACAGTGGAGCTTACAATCTTCTCTGATTCGACTTTCTCAGGCGACAGGATTGTAAAAACGTACTCACCTGCGGCAATCGATGATTAGCACAGGTTCGATGAACACTCAATCCACAGATAAAGAATAAAAGTTAGAATCCAATTGAAATTAAAAAAAAAATAGAGAGGAAAGAGAAGAACATAAGGAAGAAGAAGAAAAGGTGGAGGCTTATTAGAGAAGAAAAGATGGAGACTTATCAGAGAGAGTGAGTAGCACCGATTAGAACATGGAAACGTTTCACAAAATAAAAACTGCTACAAACCGAAATATTTCCTAAGAAGTAACGGGAGTAGAGGAAAGTCTCTAAGTGACATAATATTCTTTAGGGATAATTACAGTTCACAACTCCCGATTGGAAAGCTTTTCATATCACATTACTTTTGAAAGGTTGTTGCAGTTCACATCATTGTGCATAGGTTTAGTTGCACTGTTACAATTTTTGGACGGAAAGTGTCATTAAGTGGACCACGTGGCCATCACGTGGACGAAATATTTTCAAAATGCCTAAAATACCCATCAGTGTCTTCTTCATATTGAACTATGTTGTTCTTGTTCCCTTTGTAAACTAGGGTGTTTGTGGGAGAAGTGGCGTGACGACAATCGAAGCTATGGGAGTAGTTGACGGAGGAAATAAAAGCCGTTGTGGTGTCACCGTCCACCATCTGACAGAATGAAACACAGGGAAGAAGATAATGGAAGGATTCGTTTCCATTGTGGCGTTGTAGCTCCTCTTCGCTTTCATGGTCAATCGATAATCCCGATAGACGATTTCTCGGTTGTGGGAGATATACAGTAAGTTTGTGACATTGATATTGATTATTGTTGTTTTAGAAGTTGAGTTGTGTATGAGAGATTGAATTTCTACACAGTAAGTCCATGCTAGCCATTAAAGACATTGATATTGATTTGTTGCTATATTTTTCTTGTTGAAACAGAAAGGGTACAAGTACAATTTTTTTGATTGGGTAGATCTAAAAACTTGTGTGCAAGGAAAGAAGATTTTACCAGAAGTACGTGAAGGATGAAATATTTAGAAGCTAGAATAAAAGAAGAGGGAAGCTATAATGAAGCATTGATGGAGGAGAACTGCAATTTGAAGGCTGAGTTGGAGCATAGCAAGTCTGAACTCTAGAGTTACAAAGAGATGATCAAGCTCAAGTCGTGGACACATGGCAATGCAAATTGGTTTTTAGTGTTCTTGTAATAGTTTGTATTTATATGTACTGTAATGTAGATGACCTAGATGTGTGAAAGTGTTGTTGAATCAATTTTGTATGAAGTTGATGAATAAATGTGGAACTGAATGTTGAACTGAATTGAACAAGGACTGAAGCAATTTTATGATTGTTAGAATGAAGTTCCTCATTCAGCTGAATTGAACATGACTTGGTCTTCAATTGAACATAAATTGGTCTTGAATTGAACACACTTGGTCCTTAACTGAACATGATTTGGTTCTTAATGGAGGTTAAAGGTCCTGTTTTAAACTAAACTAAACCTCATATATAAGCATACAAAAATCAACTGCAAAGGCTAAAAGCCTAGTGACGATACATGAATTGAAAGAGGTGATATGTGAGAAGATGGAAAAGCTATAAAGCTTCCAAAAGGAATCTGATTCTTCTTGATTCACCACAAAATATAGCAAAGTTACTATGCATCAGTGGACACAACCAAAAGGGTGATCAATTCTATTAAATGTCCACCATTGATCACCAACAACCAGTCCACTTGCATTAAAAAACAAAAAAGGAATTCGTCTAGACAAAAAAAACTAAAGGTAGGGACCATCTAGGAGCTGTTTTATGCATCACTTGGATGTTCTACAGAAACCCTAGTTGTGGGTTGACTTGAACTTCTTCTTCCATTTCCTCTTGTAGGTCCTCTTGTGCTTCTTCTTCCCTTTATGATTCCTCTTCCCCTTATGCTTCCTCTTTCTTGCTTGCTACCCCAACACTTCCCTCCTGGTGCTACAAACAGAGTATCATTCCAGAATCTGGAAGCTATCTGTTTTGTGGCTGCAGATTTAGGTGCTTTATAGAAATGTGCCAAGAAACAGAGTATAAAACAAAGGCAAATCCTTATATATACTATATTATGCGCCTACATTTTGCAAGAATTAAGTATGACATGTATGAAACATGATACCTTTTGTGTCGTTCTTCGTCTTTTGAACTCACTGCTACTAATCCATTTGGTGGAAAAACAGAAGACAATTCTCTCTGATACAATAGCGCATAAGTAAGCATGTTATAGGAAATTAATGAAATATTTGTATTCAGAAAAATCACTCTAATTCATACCTGTTTCATAGGCATAGGCTCATTTTCCTCTTAACATTTTTCGAATTTCACTCAGTTTTTGCCTCTTAGTCTGCATCATGCACTCCTTCAATCCATCCACAGATTCTTGTTGAGGCAGTTAAGTTTGTGGTGGTTGTGGGGAAATAGCTATGCGAGCAAGCCTTATGGCCTCTTGTTTAGCAAATGCAGCTAGTCAATTGACCTATATCCTTTCTACTTGTTCAGGGGTGACTCCTTGTCTCTTATGTTGCTTATGTTGTTGTTGTTTCTCTAGCCTATGATGCAGGGCCTCCCTTTTCCTCTCAAGGATAGTTTCAATATCTTTCTCTAATCCTTGAACCTTATACGGGTCCCATTTCCCAGTTTTTTTCCTTTTTGCCTTCTGAGTACTTGTCTCACCCTATTCCTTTGTTGAATAGGTCCTTGAGTTGTGCCCTGCTTCTCCACAAATCTGGCAATGCATAACGTATTTCTTTGCAGCTGTTTTGTCGTTGGTACCTTCAATTTCCTTCTATGTGGCTCCTTCTCTTCTTCGCACCCTGGGGCGTCCAGGTGGCTTGTATATGACTGGTGGCAAGATTCCATCTTCACAAGCCTCCAACTTCAAGCACTGTTTCAGACCAGGAACAAGGAATATTTGGCCAGCATAGATCAACTTGAAGCTCTCAGTAAGGTAATATCTACTAGCAAAGTCCTCTGCTTCTTCCCTACCTAGTACTATACAAGAAATTGCATGCTTGCACGGTATACCACTAAGTTGCCACAAAAGGCACGAACACTCCTAATCTTTTACATTCACCATAAATGTCTGCTCATTTTCTTCAACCTCAAACAACCCATTTCCACTAACATATGTAACACATAACGTAGAGTCATAGGAGTGTTACCTAATTTTCTCTACTATCTTAGGGCAGAGACGATGTGTATGGTCATTTAGTTTGTTACCTCTAACATAGAACCAACGCATTAACTTCTTCCTAAAATACTCACAGAAACTCACAATTGGCAGACCTCTCCCTTTCAATATCCAAGAATTAAAGCATTCAGATAAACTATTAGTTTGGAGAGAGATTTAGCTCGATCAGTGAAGTACGTCTTGCACCATCCTTTAGGCGGTCGTTCCTTTAGCCAATGATAAGCTTGTACATCCATTTCAGGCAGACTTTGTATGAGTTTCTCAAATTCTGCCACTGTGCATGCAGTTGCACATTCCCATAGTTTCCTCTTCAACTCCTCGCTTTTGAAATGATTGTACCAATTTTCGAACAAGTGACGCATACAATAGCGATTTTCAGCTTCTGGTACCCACTAGTTGAACAATTGAACAAGACCCTGAAATATGTAAGGTAGCACATTAGATTCTGAAATGCTGAAACATACCACAAATCTTACCCAAAAAAAAAGTATAACAGATGTTGCTCACCTTCTACTTGTCAAAAATGAAGACCCATTCTTTCTCAGCAGGCCACCCAAAGTCCTCAAAGAAGTGAAGCAAGAACCATCTCCATGATTCTTTGGTCATCTTGGTCCACATTGCACTGCACCACTTGAAATTCAAATTTTCCCTTTGGGTCACTCCTTCGAAGTAGCTCCGGATATTGTGACAACTTTGCATATTAAGCCATGGCATCACCTTCACATAATTTCTTCCCCTTCTTGACCGTTCTGTACAGTTTGATTTTCCCTACAATTAGTCGGAGTTCACGATGAAGCATGCTTTGGAATGAGTCAATGTTGATATCATCGTTCTCCCTCATGTAATCCTTGTACCTGCAAAGCATTATATTTGTTAGAAAATAGGCCTACACATATACAGTTAAACTAGGACATGGATGCAAAGAATGAATATACCTTTCAACAAGAATCGTTGATGTTACATTCGGATTCTTCCATAGCCATGGGCATGAATGCAGAGTCTTAAACCTCTTGATACCAAGTAATTGACTGCCTTTCATTGGACCGACCCATACGTAAAATGTGCATTTCTTCACTGGACATACTAACCCGATATCATCTTTCTGGTTGCGACTGAACCCTTTCTCTACACAAAAGTTCCTCATTACCTTACGGAACACTATTCCATTTTCAAATGTGTCACTAGCTAAGACTTCCATATTTTTTTAACTCAGATTCCATTGTCCAAACTTTTCCTCCCCCATGATATGGCCCTCCCTTTATTTTGTGCTCCAGATCACTATCCTCCCCACTGTCAACTCTTCCGGCTGTCCAATCTTCATTAGGCTCCATTTCAGCTTTGTCACCATCAATTGGCACATTAGATGCATCGACATCAGGGACAGTAGGTTGATTTCGTCTCAATAGTTCTTCTGTCCCATGAACTTCCTCACAAACTGTTTCAACGCCTAACCTTGTGCTTTCCTCAGCCTCATTTCCTTCACCTGCTTGTTCACCATCCAATGATTCCTCGTCAACCAGACCCTCTACTTTGTCCGCATGACCTTCTTTCTCATTGACATACTCTCCTTGCTCATCGTCAGATGAGGACAATCCTACATCTGATAACTCAGGAACTTCCTCATCCCAGATGTACTTTGTTTCTTCATTTGCAATGCTAGAACCAGGTGATAATGGATGAACTATTTGTGCTCTTGAAGGCTTGAAGGCTGACCATCCTCAATGAAATCGTCTGTGGCATATCCACTCATCTTCATATCATGATACTGAACTTCAGTGACAAAGGTTAGTTTTGGCTTCTCTTTGGGCTCTGGTAATATGTCTTCCATGCTATTCATTAAAGAGATTTCCTTTACCTGCATCACTCTCCCACATGGTGACATTTTTGCCAAGGCAACTTGGGATTCATCCACGAATATTGCTATGGTCTCATTGCGACTATACCATCCTAACATCTCTTCAACATTCTTTTCAGTTTCCAATTAATGAAGCATAGAATTTGGAAGTCTGTAGTACAACTTGCTCTCCTCATCACACCCTACTAGAGTTACCAGCTTCTTAACACGGGTACTGGACAGAGTATTAGCTTCTACATTGTTATGATATATCACTGACCCTCCCTCATACGAGAACTTTGGCTCTACAACAAATTTTCCCCCATAACGAACTCTCAAATTCCTATGGTCGGGCTCATTTGCGGGAACCTGAGGCTAGCAAATATTCAAAGCATTTTGTCAAAATCGAAAACAAAAAAGCCCTAATTTTTCAATACTCCTACACGAACACCAAAAAGCCCTAAACAATTCGAAAGTTCACTTATGAAGGTATGCAACAAGAACACATAGCTATAATCACGATTCACAAATGAGGAAATTTCAAAAACCTAAGTGCTTACCTCAATCAGTGCATCCTCCATCTCCAGAGCAGGTTCGAGTTCAAGAGCGTGTACAAAGCCGAATTCGGAAGCAGGTCCAAGTCACTCCAAACCCTCCTAACTTATGCTTCTCCTATTTCTTTCTCGATTCTTCTCTCTCTCTCTCTCATCAAAATTCTTCATCTTCCTTTACAACACAAGTTAACTATTTCTAAGAAAATGGAAACTACACGGACTTAAACATGTTTGTCTCAAGTCTAAACAGAAGGGTAAATCCGAAATTTCCCAGTGCTCTTGTATTAATTGTATTAACGATTGCCCTCTAAAAGTAACATGCATGACGTAAGTTAGTCTCTCCGCTCCTTTAAATAAGATAGAACAAACCTCCGTTGAGATCTATCTAACCTTGCGAACTCGGGCATTCTTCATCTTCTCCCGACAAATACAAATGGATTCACCTTACTCACGAAAAGAAGATTGGATTGTAGCGGCATAGCTTGACTCGGCTTAGAATGGGCCTTCCCAAAGAAAGAAAAGAGGATTGGATTGGTATGCTCTTGATCCCACGTAGCTTTATTCTTACGCTCCTTCTTCGTTTACCTTCAGCAATAGATACCTCAAGCGAGCACGAGAGTCTGAGAACCCTCCTATTGTCGAGACGAGATAAGACACTGCCACTATAAATCATAATGGTGCAGACTTGTGGACTAGGTACGTATTTTATGCCAACGCTAGAAATGGGTCTTTGTACCTAAGCAATAGTCGGTATCTTGAAAGGGAAAAGCTCATTAATCCCGTTGTCGACTGCCTATAGACTACTTACCCTAAACCTCTGTACTTAGTTCGAAAACTGGGGACCTATCGCTATCACAAGAGCCCCTCAACTTAGCAGTCTCGTAGTTACAGCTCTTCTTCTTCTGGGAGTCCTTCCTTGATCTAAGAGACCTCCTTTAAGATATCAATACCAAGCGAGCTCAATTACATCGATCCTCGTCTAGTTGTTCTCGAAACTGAGTAAATATAAGCAAGATCAGATTCTGCATCCACCTAAGAAAATGACATTTCGAATAGGTATGAGACTGCCCCAGTTGCGGTAAGAAGGCTCCTCTTTATAGCAATAGATTCTAGATGCGAGTCAATAGTATGAGTTGGCTAAGGCTAAGTCAATTAGTTCTTTCAAAGGTAATTCGTTCTTGCTAAGGAGTTCGACATCTACTTTCTATATTTTCCGAACCGATACATAAGTAAAGCAAGTGTCCCGAACAATCTACTGTAGCAATCGGAAGAGGTAACAAAGGAAAGAAAGGGAAGATAGCTCATAGGTCTGTCTCAAACGAATAGCAGAGCTCCTTTAGGAGAACCGGGCGCAGATAGACTTCCGTCATGACTCAAACTTTTAGAGTTCCTTTCTACAAGGTCAAGTCCAAATGCTCTTGATCCATCTTCTCTTTCCCCTGCCCGGCTAGGTATTGCACTCCTTTCCATTTTTAAGTAAAGTGACCTTCGCGGAACATCTATTGCACTCCTTTCCATTTTTAAGTAAAGGAGCCAGAGCCAAGCCAGGAACTGAACTCCTGCTTTTGTCAAAAAGTCCATACAACATGTCCGGGTTCGTCACTGTCTTACCAGTTTTCCTTATGCCTACTTGTATAAGCCCGGAGGAGGTTCCAAACCTTTGAAGTGTAAGAGGATTCATGCATTGACTGCAAGCTCCTAGAGAATAGGCTTTGGCACTTTAGAAAGAGAATGGCTTGTTAGCACGAAGGTGCAGATAACAACAATCAGAAGCATGGAATGCAAGCTCTTCGGGATGAACCTATAACCTAACCAGATTGCCCAGGAGTTAACGCGAAGAGGGTCTTCCCTGAGTCTTATACTCTGTAAGTCGAGAACTACGCTCTTTGGCCCTAAGAGATCCTTACTTCTTAAGGAAAGGAGTATGCCCCGCGGCACAGTCGAGTTTCCTCTCCTTCATCAGTCGAGTATATGAATAAACCTCTCCCCCTTCTTTCTTGCCTCTCCCTCTGTGTAAGAGATAAACAACCAACCAGTCTAGCTCTTCTTTATTTACTCTCCCTAGAAGTCGTACGGACCTCTTCGTAATTAAAATGGGCTCTACCTCCTTGCTTTAAGGTTCCGGGTGTGCTCTAGTCCCCGACCTATTCCAATTCTCTATTTGCCCTCGTTAGGAAAGGCCGTTGATGCATCAAAAGGTCTTAGTGCGACATATATTATGGCAGTTTTCAGAGAGTTTATCGATGGCTTTCCTCCTGTAGAGACTTATACAACAGACCTAGAACAAGATCCCAATCCCAAGGGTCGATGTATACGCTTAAATCGGCTGGAACCTTGATGGGTGATAGGATAGGATCTCCGGACAAATATAGAGGCCCGGTACTTTGATCATGCCCGGGAACCCAAAAACCATATGAGCTAGTAAAACCATACCAATACCAATTAGGTGCTTGACTTGCCCCCTCTATCTATTATGTATGGGGCATCGGGGAATCCTGCTTATTATTGGTTGCCTTTTATTGCTTTTGCTTTAATGAGTAAGGCAACTAGGTAAGAATAGGGATTTTCCTTTCAACGGAGTAGCTCAAAAGAAGGGCCATTTTCTGTTTAATGGTATGCGGGAGGAGATTACCCCATTTCAGGAAATAGAGCTAGCGTAGGAATTGCCTATGACTTCCCCGTCAACAGAGGACAGCGTGCCTTATTAAACTGCGGGCGCTCGCTGGGCTTGATGGTCCGTAGGTCTCAAGAAAAGCGCAGAGTAGAGGTAGAGCTTTAGCTATGAAGAAAAGCGCATAGGAAAGATTGATTGGCTCGAGCGCACCCTATACCTATGAGGTATTTATTATTACTCTAGCGTTAGCAGAGGTAGAGCCTATTAAAATAACGCAGAGATATGGCTTTAGAACCAGCAGACATCGCCATTAGACAGAGCTTCTCCAATTCATGTTACTTATTTCTCCCATACGAGGAATTCTGGAAAAACCATCGAAAAATACGGGGTTTCCGCAAAGAAAGGGATTTCGGAAAAACCCAATATGTCATTTATACAAAAACTAGAGCAAAAATGCCCTTATCAGGCGGAATTACTAACAATTTCTGTTGTTGCACCGGCTGGAAGCAAATGTTGAGAATTTCCGGAAAAAGAGGACAATTTCTATGTCTGAAAGTCGAGAAAGAAACCGGATTGACAGATTCCTTTCGAACAAGGTTGAGAGAGAGGGCTCTATGACTTGCGAGGTCTTAAAGCGCTCGAACATAGTCTAGTTTAGAGGGATAGTTGGCTCCTGCCCCATAAGGAACCTCCCTTTCAAAATAGGGATGGCAACCCTTTGGGGCCTAAAGAGCTCCTGACCCGAGTAATGTATAATAGGCACAACAAGTTGCAGCCACTCCTTTAAGTAAGGAATTCCCTTGTTCTTGGTCTCAAAAGCTCATTCTTATTAGAAAGAACCTCTCCTGTTGTTCTCGTAACTGGGTCTTCGTTGGACTCTTCGTAGGAGACCGTTGCGCGTTTAGCCCTCATTACTACGTTCGAGTTCCTTGGATAGCTCTGAGTTTAGGCTGTACACCTCGTTTTATCTTGGGATTGTAGTTCAAGCGGAACTAACTCAAACTGGGCACCGGATACAGTTTCGGGTTAGAGCCCTCGTGACTATTTAGAAAACCTGCATGAAGGAGGAGCTTAGTAAATCTTTTCACATGAAAGTGGGACCAGGAAAGCAGATACTTGGGCAGATACCCTATCATTGTTGAAGGTATGCGGATCCCCTGGAAATTTGGGAAATTGTGCTTGTCCCTGATATTTGATAAAAGACCCGCAATACGACAATTAAGGTTGAGGGATTAGAATGAAGTATGTTCTATCGTTGCTCCATTTAGCCGCTTCTATTTTTGCCTTATTCCTGGGAAAGAAAAGAAGACTTTTGTTTTGTCCCAATTTGACTTTTTATAAGTTAGTGTTCATTGTGGCTTGGGCTTGGAATCCCTCGTAGCCGGAGAAGCTTACCTTAGCAATACCTTTGGCCTCGGAACCCCTACTTTGGGCTTTCTTTCCTCTACTTATATTTGCAGTTGAACCTTGGAACCCGTAAGTCGTTATTTCGTCCAAAGGCGTAAAAGCTGCTCCGAAGCTTATTTATTGTATCTTCTGGTGAAGCAGTGAATACTTGTAGGTTGGGAATAGGGTGCCACGTGAATGCCGCATAGCCCAGTGATGAATGAATCGATTCCCTAACACTTTTGGTAGAAACCATGTATTATATCATACGTGAAATAAATATAAACTTCCAAATTCGAAAATAAAAAATATTAAAAATATAAATGAAGAATTGAAATACTTTTGCGAGATAGAATGAAATATATTTTTTTGTCATTGATAAAGATAACTGTTGTTGTATGATAAGTTCTATCATGTTGTTGGTATGTAAGATATCAAACAATATCATATTTGAATAAAACGAAAACTATAGTTAATAATTATCAGTATTATCATATTGTGAGAGTGAAAAGCTAAGCCAATATAAGAAATGAATTTTTAAATAAACATATACTAAGAATGAAATATTCATGAGCATATGCAATGAAGTAACTTTAAACCATTTCCAAAGAAAAAATATATATATATCGATTAATTACCATCTATTAATTAGCATGGAACTAATGTTAAAAATAGTTATTCATATACCTACAAAATCTTCGTTTTAAGATATTAAATTTTTCAATACAAAATGTTGTCCCCCCTTTAGGTAATCTCTGGATCCGCCACTGCGCGGAATGATTAGGAGAAAGGAATTGAGTTTATAAAGATCGGTATAGCATGGAACGAGGAGAGCGAGGCGATAAGTAAGAGGATGAGCAGTAGATGCTAACGAAATGGACATGGAAGTCTTTGTTCAGGACTCAGTCTCTAACTGTTGTCAGCTTTGGATCTTTATTGTTCCTTTAACTTTATTTGATATTTTGTTTGTTTTTATGTGTTGCAAATAATATTTGGAACAATTCAAGAATAGTTAGATTAACCAGTTCATGAAGTCATTTCATAATAGTATTTTATTTTTCCAACTCAAATGTTTAATAGGTCAGCTTTGGATCTTCATTGTTCCTTTCTCTTTATTTACTATTTTGTCTGTTTTTTATGCGGTGCAGATAATATTTGGAAAAATCCAAGAATAGTTAGATTAACCAGTTCGTGAAGCCATTTCATAATAGTATTGTACTTTTCCAACTCAAATGTTCAATCAATGCGACAGAGTACCATAATATTTGTCTATTGCTACCTTTGTACAGAGTACCATAATATTTTTCTGTTGCTACCTTTGTATACTGCAGCATAATACACCTTTTATTATTCTTATATGTCACGCCTACTGCAAATTGACACCCCTCTTAACTTTGTCTATGTTTTCACCCATGGCTAGTTGTACGTCACTATCTCACGTGTTACATCCCATGTAGGGTTGATCATTTCCAACGTTGGCGAAGACGTCGTTGATCAAATTATGGTGAAAATTGTGGTTTACCACGAACTTTTCCAAAATATTGTGTTTGTTGGGAGCCACACTTTGGTAAGAATCCTATGATTGTTGTGCTTATAAGTTAAATGTGCTTCTATCTGCCACTTATGTCGATTTTCTGTTCAACCACTTATGCATCATCTTAATCATTAGGGTGGGTCGAAGCACTATTAAGGCACTCAAAACATCGAGGACATACCCCATACAAATTTTGATAAAGGAATCCCTCATTTTTCACCATCGACTAAACGTGAAGTTCACTTTACTCTACATAGATACTATTGTGAGAGGTCTGGTTAGTTGTAGGACGTACTGGTGCTAGGGTTGATGCTTTTTATAAAACTTTGACACGGAGTTGCTTACATGGGTTATTGATGGTTTCTTTTCGAAAAACCTTTCAGATGTCTCGGCTATATGGCTGAATCTTTTCATTTTTTAAACATGCTCCTGTTGTTTGATCCAACAAAATTTGTACATAATTGTTGGCTTCTTTCGTAGGTTTGTGCACTAGAGGATAATACACTACATTGACAGTTAAAGAAAATATGCAACACCCTTCGATTTTAGATGTTTTGCTACGTTCTACTATTTGTGTTATATCTTTTTGACAACATAATGCTCATATAAAAATACTGCAAGTGTAATACACCTCGTATCACGCGATGCATTACATTAATATATATAAAAAAAAATGTAGGGAAGATGACATGGAATCTCCTTTGCATCCCATTCTATTTTTTCTTTTCTCTTATTTATTTGAATTTTTAAGCTTTTTTTATTAAATGATATGGTAAGACACCAAAAGTCTTTTATATAGTGGGTCAGTTATTCAAATGTGTAGCTTTTATTGTTTTCCTCCTCAAGATCTTGCTCTTTTTTTTTCAACTCCCGCTCTCTCTACTTCTACTTCTCTCCCACCCCAGGCCCCACTCCTTAAACCGATCTTCTTTCCTGGAGAATCGCGGAGCTCGATTTGCGAAGGTGGGAGGATGAAGATGGTGCTGAGCGGATTAAGATGGTGAGAATATTTAGAGACATTAGATTTAGGTTCTCTTAGGTTGCTAAGAATGTATATATAGTTAGTGATGTGGTTTATTATATTTTGAACCTTTTGTTTGTTTAGGTTTGATTGACAAATGTTATTTGTTGTTGTTGAAACACCACGAGGAGTTATAGAACATCATATGCATATATGTTTTTGAATGGCTATTCATTTTAGTGAAACATGTATCCTAAGCACAAGACCATAATGGTTCATTTGTGAACCTGAATTTGATTTGAATTTTTTTAGTTCATTTAGATAACAAACAAATTGGATTTAGATTTGAGCCAAAGATGAAGAAATGGGAGATCTTGGAGGTAAAGTTGCTTTCATTGTTGTAGTCTTTCAATATTTTATTATTTCCTTTCTTTCTTTTTTTTATATTATGGTTGAAATTATTTGACATTTATTTGTAGCCATGATGTCTACCTCATGTCTAATTGTTCTTGTATGCACCGGTCGTCATTATCTGACAAGCTATTGGGGATCCTCAATTTGGCATGACATGTAGTTCCTACCGAGCTATTTTATTTATAAATAAAGATATGTTTTCGAATCCGAACATAGAGAAATTGTTTGTCTTTCTTTGGGACTTATGGTATTGGTTTGTAGGTTAATTATCAAAGTTTTTACACAGTTATGGAGTCTATTCAACTAAGTTTTTTTAATGTCTATTCGTTTGGTATTGCAGAAACATGCTGGAAATTTGCTAGAAGGCTTTATGCATGCTCAAGTTTGTGCTCTAGCAGTCAAAGATAATTTAATGGTTGCAGGGGGTATCTACCGAGAGCTTAATTGCGAGGTGGGGTAATATGTTGTTTGAAATTTCAGGTCTTATAATTATTTAAATGCCTTACGATACCTCATGATGACAATCTATAATGCATGTTGTTTGAAACCTTTCTCTCATGTACATATATCAAATGTACATATATCAAATACTTTCTATTTCCATACTACTCTTTAATTGAGAATACGCATATTGTATCAATACACACACAGTTTGTAACAGAAGTTTGATTTCACTTAACTAAGATCTTAGCAAAGTCTTCTGGTTGAAGAAAATACATTCTTGAAAGTAAATTCCCAAAGAAGCTCTCTCAATGTAATTCTTTTTATAAGCTCTTACCTCTATTCATTCACTGCTTTATGCTAATGTTATACTGAAACCTGATCACATTTTCAATTTCGCCTAAATTCAATGTTAGAATGGTTATCTGTTTTAGAAAACATGATATCAGGTCATTTTTTTTATTGATTCAATATATCGATCAACATCATTATATCAATTTGGTTTTCTGATATAGATTTTAAATTATCAATTTCTTTTTTTTCTAGAATATAGATTGCACATTATTTGTAATTGAGGCGTCGGGTATTTGGACAAAAGAGCAAGTCGATCTTCATTTTCTTCATTTTAAATAATGTTCGTATAATCTTACCATCTCATTTATATCAATGATGCGACCCGTTTACTTGCCATTGTCAATGATTTGTATTTTGATTGTTCCTTTGGTTATGATAAGATGGAGGGACCACTACAAATCGCAAAAACCAGTTACCTCAGAAATTTGCAGTGACACAATCAATCACCCTCAATTGAAGCTTGCTTCATATCCTGCTGCTCATCAGTGGACTCAATTGTATGATCATTGATAGTGGTGTTGGGGAAGATAAGGAAAAGTGTAAGGTCATTGTGGTGTTGAAAGCTTTTCTTTCTTCTATTTCACTCTTTGATATTCCATTAAACCCATTATGTATGCCCCTAAATTGAAATTTTGGTGCTTTCGTGTTCTCACTATTGCTAAATCATTCGAGTTTTAAGGTGCATTGTTGTCATATTTGTATTATATATCTGAAGAATAGGAATAGGTAAAAGGATTAAAATGTGATATTCACTTGTAGTTTTTTCCAATATTGTTTGTTGAGCACATTGTTATAATTTATGGGAAGAGCCAAGTGTAGAATTGATTGTTGTTTTATGCTTGCTTAGATCCCTTCATTAACTAATGTACAAATAGAGGCGATTGTGGTACAAATTGATAGATTTGATTTCGTTCTTGAGAATAATGAGGAACTGGATGCTTATAGTAGTCCAAGCAAGTGATCCTTGACATAACTCTCGCACTATGTTGTGTTTTGATGATATTATAATAAGATTTATGTGTTTTTTAGTCTGAAATTGTTGAACCCAAAGGGGAAAGTTCAAGTGGCAATCATAACTTGAATGAGTGTTGCATAAAGTACAGGTTTTTAGTAAAGAATCCAACTTGTGCAAAATAGGTTGAGGCCATGTCATGCTATACTCTAAGTAGATCTGAGAATTGCCTCACCTTGATGGTTGAAATAACTGTACTACATTGTTTACTAACAAGCTGAACATGGTCTTTTTGTTTGTTTGTAGTAGTACCCAATCGACGAGCTTTGCAAAGGTAGTAGTTATGGAGTTGCTGCTAAGGTAGTAAGGTTAGTTCTATCCTGATCAGTGGCTTTTGGTCACACTAAATGACCCTTTCCTTTCATAGTAGATTCTGTGAACCTAAGGCTGATAGTATATTTATCTAATTTGGCTTTTTTTTCCTTACTATTCCTTAATGGTTGCCTGGTTGCTTTTTAAGGGCACACATGTACATTTGGTGAATGTTGGACTTATTGTTTTCTACATATGCTCATCATCTGGTCTTTAGTTGTTTATTTACGATTGAATCCAACTATGTTTACGGTTGGAATTAAAGTTGTTAGTGACATTCCTCTGATTCTTCGCGTTCTATTTTTCATGTTGTTTCTCCTTATTGTGATGTGTATTTGAATTGTCAATTTAGGACTGTTTTGAATTTATGCTTCTGTACCTACTTCCTTCAAGTTCATACTGAGGAAGACACCAGGGAATTATACAGTTGACCTTCAGAACAAGGCAATTTGATCTCATTCAAGAACGGGAACATCTTCAAGCCACCAATTTGTACCTCTGGATCAATCAGAAAATATTAAACATGGTATTTTAACAGTAAAAAACTCCTGGGTTCTATAGATACTTTTAGCTCACCAAAACATGAACCAAAGGAATATTATTGGTCAAAGAAAAGCATGACTCGATGTTCGGTAGGAATATCAATTCATGGAAACGATGGTGTTGTATAATTAAATGATCTTTGTTTGAGATATTGGATTCACTATCATTTTGAGGTGACTATTTGGTAAATTGCTGATAGTTGGTTTATGTTCATTTCCAATCCTAATTATTTGTCACTTGAAATGATATATAGCCCTGCAGACATATTATTTTCAATACAATAAGTTCTAACACAAAATTATTACTGATAACACCGTGCATGCCTAATTATTTGTCACTTGAAACGATATATAGCCTTGTAAACATCTTATTTTCAATAAATAATTTTTAACACAAATTATTATTGGTAACACTGCACACCGTCCGATACATTACACTAGTTTCAAACTAACAAAGATGACTTTTAATACAAATTATAAAATAACAGTGGTAATCATAATTATATTTTAATTTTTTTACAAATTCATATCTAATTGAAATTTATCAAAAATGATTTAATTAAAGATGAGTAGATACACACGATCCTATAACAAAATTGTACAGTTAATGGATCTATTTGATCCTCCAATATATCTATTTATTTAATTTAAGAAATTATACGAAAACAGAAAAATACTATCTATATATAATTGTACTTTCGTATGATTATGGTCACATTTTTTTTTATGGGAAGTATCTATAAAATCTTATTAGTTAATGGGAAAAATAGTTACCACAAAAGTACTTATTGTTGTGGATGATCATCCGACCAAGTTAGGTCTTTCAGCCTAGATAACTCATATGCTAATAAAAACCTATCATAATAGGACGCAAAACTCCTAGCTATGAACCTAAATAAAGACTCAGTTGTGAACAATTTATAAACCTATGGCCTGATTAGAGCCTTAGGTTCTGAAAGGAACCGAATTGTTGATGGCCTTATTGAACGTCAATTCTTTTTTCAGAAGTGCTCACAGCTCCTGGCGGGGTTACTTAACAACCCTTAACATATCGCTGGAGATGTCTCCCAACTTTGAACCCACCGCACCCAAACCTATAGCCTCCATGGGCTCCATTAGACTATTCCAAGCCATAGGGAGAGTCGGGCTGACCAAATTGTATCACCGTCAACCACAAGATGGATGCAACTAACATACTTAGACTCGTCCCCTGGCAAATACATCACTGCCTCCGCAACATCCTCCGCCTCCAGCATCTTCCCTTTCCGCGTCGCCACGGACGCCGCCGGCTCCTCCTTCTCCATCCCCAACCCCTCGGTCAGCATCGACAACGCCTCCAAGTATGGTCACAGGCAATTCACTCTAATCCCGTGTCCGCCAAGCTCCATGCTCAGGTTCTTCCTGTTGCTCAGCGGCGCTGCATCACAGTCGTGTGCGTCGCCATACTCCCCGCAGTTCCGTGCATCACCATGGTCTGCCGGAGTAGTTGCTTTGTCGAGGAGATCCACATACTTGTAAACCAAACATTAGTTTCGTGAGAGAGAAAAACAAGGCACCTAAAAAAGCTGTTGTTATGATTATGGTCACTTTATTTAACATAATAACATTTCACACCAATTTTTTGTTTGTATTATTATACTATATGTGTTGTGAAGTGAATTTGTTAAGCTCTTTAGATGTTTTTTTTTTAACACAATATAACTACAACCCAAATAGTGTATCACATAGGATACACCTTACATCCACTGAAC
>JAYMSW010000360.1:0-24162 GCA_036897725.1 Erodium texanum | reverse complement strand
CCATCAACAACCGTGAGTACACTCATAGGTACTACTTAGCGGATGGGATATACCCTACGTGGGTTGCATTTGTGAAGAGGATTCGTTAATCGGTCACTGAGAAGCAGAAGCGGTATGCACAACTACAAGAAGGACATTGAACGTGCCTTCGAAGTACTCCAAGCCCGATTGAAAATAGCGACTCAACCGACGCTATTCTTGGATCCGGCTGATATCGACACAATCATGAAGGCTTCCATCGTGCTTCACGACATGATTCTGGAAGATGAACGACGTACTTACAGATTTCGTTGTGATTACGAGGAAGATACCCCAAGTTCTCCCTCCCAGGTCGGCGCCAAACAACAATTGAAGATGCACGTGTCCATCGACAACTACACCGGGGTCTAATCGAACATATTTGGCAACAGTTCAATTTTCATTCCACATTTGTAAAATTGTATTTCAGGTTCGTTGTTGTTTTATGTACGTGTGTTGTGTTATCAATGAATGGAGTATTCAAAGAATTTGAAATATATGATTATAAGTCTGATTGGTTGTTGTGGGTCATGTCCTTCAGTTCTCGTTTCAATGAAAGCAGAGTTCAATTAAACGAAACTTGGAATTACATAATATGCCGAAGACCAACACAGATTGAAAATTTTGGTCTAGACGAAATAGCCGAATAACAGAAAGAAGTCGTTACATATAATTACATGTCAAATGATTCATCAGAATCATCAGGTAGTTCATCATCACCATCGTACCCAGGGGAAGGTTGTACAAGAGTCTTCACCTCTTCGATGGGAGGCTCTATGTCGTCCTCACTAGGGGGTTGTATTTCAAGACTACTAGGGGCTCTTCAACTGGAGGTGATGGAGGAGGAGTCAGGTCCTCCTCAACTGGAGGTGATGGAGGGGGAAAGGATCAGTACTCATCGTACTCAAGGTCACCGAGACGAGGAGGGTCGGGGTAAGGAGGGGGAGACCATTTTTACCAGCTATCACTTGCTCCTGATGATGAATCAGAGTTATACGGGAATTCTTCATCCCACATCGGCGACGATTAAGAGCTTTTGGACATGATTTCGAAGGGAGCAACGGGAGTAATAGAAGAATGAGTATATGATAGTTGGGTGTGGATTGGAGATCAGAAGATGATGATATTTATAAAACCACACAGCACTACAGCGAACATGACGTAGCAGGAAACAAATAATTTTTTTCTCTTCAAATTTGAATTCAAGAGGGAAAATTCCTGCACATTTTTATTATTTCAAATATATGCTCGAGAAGGAAAAATGAAATTCAATATAATTTTAATTTAATATGTATTACAATGTAATCCAACATGGAACTGTGTTTTGTATATCATCCAATTAAAAGAAAACAAAATATTTTATTTATCAATGAAAAAATATTTTAAAAAATTTGGCACCCGTGCTGGTGAGCCGACGCTATTGGCCTTGTTTTTTTTTCTGGCGCTGACACTCAGAACACGCCGACACCCTTTGAATTTTGTTCATAATCACAAAGAAACTTGCTCAAAGTTTCAATATTTAACTTTGCAACAAAGGTCAAGATTCGTAGCATTTTCCCTCTCACCAAACAGCACACTAAACCCTTAAGTCATGGAAGTAGAAGTGAAACTCCGCCTCCGGGACTCCGCCGCACATCAGAAACTCTCAGACCTCCTCTCTCCGTTCCACGCTAAAACCTTCCTCCAAGAGAACCTCTTCTTCGACGGAGCCGCCGCCGAGCTCTCATCCAACCTCGCCGTCCTCCGCCTCCGCTTCTACGACCTCGACTCCCGATGCGTCGTCTCCCTCAAAGCCAAGCCCGTAATCATCGATGGCATCGCCCGCGTCGAGGAGTCCGAGGAGCCCCTGGACCCCGCAATCGGCCGCGCCTGCGTGGCGGATCCCCGGCGGCTCCTGTCAATCGACTCGTCACCGATTTTACGGAGAGTGAAAGAGGAATTTGGGGTCGGAGAAGAAGGGTTTGTGTTTCTGGGTGGGTTTAAGAATGTGAGGGCCGTGTACGAGTGGAAGGGCCTGAAATTGGAGCTCGACGAAACGGATTATGGGTTCGGGACGAGCTACGAGATGGAGTGCGAGAGCACCGAGCCGGAGAGGGATAAGAAATTTCTGGAAGAGCTGCTGGACACGAATGGGATTGAGTATTCTTACTCGGAGCTTTCCAAATTTCACGTCTTTCGATCTGGGAAGCTACCCAAGTGAGTCTGCACTTATCAGTTGGTATTACTGTATCAGTTCTGAGATGTACATTGTTTGATGATTATGATCAAATCTATGTATTATTTGCATATACATATACATTGTTTAAACAATGATGTTTTCAGCATAATCGTGTGTTATGCATGGATGATTAATCTTTAATTACAACTCCTTGAATGTCTTGCCGAGTGAGAATATACTGGAGGTCAATCAAATCAGACCAATATCTTATATGCATATCAATGGATGAGCTATCTATCCTAATCATGCGACTGATTGGGATGATGAACCACCTTAATTACGAATGAAAGTCTTAAACACGAAACCTTTTATTAGAAGCATGAAAATAGATAAATGAATGTGGAGCCCACGTTCATATAGTGGGACACTCTTTCCGGACCATTAAAGACTTCAGACCTCCACGCGTCACCCATCTGTAGGTTTCTGCAGCCGCGGAGACAATCACTTCATCTTCGTCCATCTCTCTGTTCACTTCTATCTCTCACAGTCTCTTTCCTCTTCCATCGTCATCATCACCATCACTTTTCTCATTTCTCTCAAGTTTTTTATGCTTCTCTTTCACCCAAAGCCGGGCTGTTCTAAGCGATTGTTTGGAGGTATCATAAAAGTAGTAGTTGGTGAACATAACATATAGGTACTTTTTTTGGAGATCAGTTGTGACTCTTCTGGTTTGGTTAAGCGGTTTTGTGGTATTAGATCATGGATTTTATTGATCTTTTTGGGAGATCATTTTGTTGCTGGTGCTCTGTGTCATGGCTTTTCAGTTTGCTGAATAGTTTGATTTCTAATCTTGCTCATGGTTGATCAGATAAGTGTATTTGGTTAGTAAGATATAACAGAAGAAAAGGGTAACTGAAATTTAGAAGAAAAGGATTCACTTTTTTACATGTGTGTCTTTGAGTATTCATTTCATAACTTGTTTTCTGGTCAACCAAACAAGGTTCTTGCTATGTTTGGAATTAATTAATGGTTCTCTTCATATCGATCTTTTTCTTCTCATTATGATTTAATCTAAGATATTTTGTGTGATATTGCTGTAAGCAGTACAAATATAGATAAGTTATTACAGACCCTTATAGAAGTGCTCTTGTGATGCCATCATGATGTGCTATCGAATTGAAGTATTTTTTTTTTTAAGGGAAATCAAAATTCTAACTCTGTACAACAAGTTTTAATGGACATCAATGCAGGTTTTAGTGACCAATGTTTCAGGATTTAAAGTATTTAAATACTACATACAAGTCTGTTATTTTGCATGATCAATGTGCTGAATACTTATGTTGATAAGAATAAATAATTTTTTATTATACAGGGTGAAAAGGATGAAATAGAGTTGTGTGTTTTTACTTTCAGTGTGTGATAGGTTATAGTAGCGTTCTTGCAGCAGTTCTTGTGATTTATATCGGTTTCAAGGTATTTTCTGGGATGGGGGGAGCTTGTTCTAGGAAGAGAGGTCAACATGTCAATGAAGATATTGTTGTGCACAGAGGGTTTACTGAAAGATATTGCGGTAGTGGGAATTCCAAGTGGCTACCAACTTCATTTCTCGAAAAGGTTTAGATTTTCGAATCAGTATAGGGAAGTGCCCATCCCTTATGGACTTGTGTGTTCATAGGATATGCGAGGTATTTATCTTCATTATTTGGATTTATCTGTTTTATTATTTATTTTGTACAATAAAATCTTTTTTTGCCTTCTCTTCATATTAGATGCTTTGTTTTGTAATAGGACAAAGAAAAATATGGAACATTTGCGATGCTTCCACGGGATATTAGTCAGCAGATCTTCAATGAATTGGTTAATTCCCGGTGCCTAAGTGATGTTTCCCTAGAGGCATTTCGAGACTGTGCTCTTGAGGTATTTGATGCAAACGAACTTATAAGTTCTATATTAGTATCGTGTTTACCTATTCTCAATTGATCATGCTGGTTTTAAGTGTCTTTGTTGGGTCTGACAGAATATATATTTGGGAGAGTACCATGGGGTAAATGACAGTTGGATGGATGTCATCTCTTCTCAAGGACCATCTTTACTTTCTGTGGATCTTTCTGGTTCGGATGTCACAGATTCTGGGTTGACACATCTCAAAGACTGCACAAACCTGGAAGCCTTAAAATTTAATTTTTGCAACAAGATTTCAGATGAAGGGCTGGAAAGCATCAGTGGTAGTGTCATCTGTTCACTTTATAATATTTTCTTTACTATCTCAAAGTAACTTTTCAAGGCACCTTAATGCGCATATTTTATGGCTTTCATAGCCTTCTTGTTTGTCTATAGTAACCTCCACTCAACTTACTTTACCAAGAATTTGTGTGTAATGCGTTAAAAAAATACAGGTCTCGTGAACTTGGCAAGTTTGAGTTGAGAAGAAATAGTACCATTACTGCTAAGGGAATGAGTGCTTTTGCTGGCTTGGTTAAGTTGGTGAATTTGGATCTTGAGGGATGTCATAGGATATATGGGGGGCTTGTTCACCTTCAAGGTGAGATGTTTAAATGGTTAATGTATTTGTGCCACCTGGTTAGTTGGCTCTTATATCCTACCTTCTGCATGCAGGTTTGGTGAAATTAGAGTCTCTTAACGTCAAATGGTGTAATTACATAACAGATGCTGATATGAAGCTCTTGTTGGTAATTGCACTAGGTCCTCACTTCTGTTGATGTTGATATTGGTCCTTCTTGATGAATATCAACCACACAATATTAGATATGTAGATGATAGAATCGAAGGTAGAAAAACCCTAAAACTATCTCTTCCTTAGATTTTGTAGTATGTAACTAAAGCCTGTCTGGGCTTCGGTGAACTATGTAAAAGGATACAATTAAGAGTGCATGCTATGTTGTAAGCTGTGGCATGAAGATCTCATCAAATTGCTTATAGTGAGAGCTGAAATGCAAGAATTTCCCCATTAAACAAAGCTGGTAGATGATGAACCCGTACACATTATTTTTAAGCTGCAAATTGAGCTACTGGATTTTGAAGCTTGCTTTTGGTAAACCTACAGTGTTGACTGCCCACTGTATTGGTACCAAGTGGAAATTTGAAAATGATATTCTATGTGAACAGTGGAACCATGATCATGCTCGAACGCATTTCATTTACTCTTATGTTAGCTGTTGCAGATGCTTTGGCTTTCAATGGTGCATTACTTAAAAATTGTTATATTGTAGGGCATACAAATTTGAAAGAATTACAAGTTGCCTGCAGTATGGTTACTGATCTGGGAATTGCTTATTTAAAAGGTATACCGAAAACTCTTCAATACTGTTGTTTGATGTAGTGATCCTATACGTTATGTGGAAAGAACAATATTCACTTGTTCTTCCTCTTGAACCATTCTCATTTGCTCCTGCCTAAGAAGGTTATTTATACACTCTTAGCTAGGATTACGCTGAAGTTTCTTGACAATATTGGACGTTCTGTGTATATCGCAGATCTGAAGAAGCTATCTCTATTAAACTTGGAAGGATGCCCTGTTACTGCTGCATGCTTGGATTCTCTTTCAGGTTTGCTCTCTTTCCAAATGGATGTCTAGGTGAGGTCCTTGGTTTTAACAAATATTGTCCTAAGGAACATGGTTTTTATGTCTTGCTTATGTGCAGCTCTTACCACCCTGTTGTATCTGAATCTTAACAGATGCAGTCTGTCTGGTGATGGATGTGATAAGTTTTCTCGTAAGTCACATTCAAATACTAATCACTTGTCATCAGATATTGATACTTTGATGAGTTATTCAGATTTCAGTATAACAACTACTTGAACTTAGCAGATGCTTGATTTCCCACAGGATTTTGTAATCTAATAGCTCTAAACTTGGGATTCAATGGCATTACAGATGGATGTTTGGCACACCTCAAAGGTTCATTTCTGTTCTTGTACTTTTGTTGTTGAATGAATCTTCATATGTGCTTATGTCCCTTGGAATCATGTGGTTATACATGCTTTAATTTTCAAATGATTCTTGATCTTGATTGGGCCAGGTTTGACAAATTTGGAGAGCTTGAATCTGGATTCATGTAGAATTGGTAATGAAGGGCTGGCTCACTTGACAGGTCAGTGGGATCTCAATTCTGGCTCAAAATAGTCACTTTCTTCTGTTTACTTTCTTTCTAAAACACTGATGTTTACTCACGGGATTGATTTGGTTTTAGGCCTTTGGCGTTTGAAGTGTTTGGTGTTGTCTGATACTGATGTCAGAAGCAATGGGCTTCACCACCTCTCAGGTCTATGTAACCTGGAGAGGTTAAATCTCTCATTCACCGCTGTTACAGATAGCGGGTTGAGCAGATTATCCGGCTGAAAATCTCTTAAGTCACTTAATCTAGATGCCCCACATGTTACTGATGATGGACTTGCAGCTCTTAGTAGTAAGTGTACTGTATTATATAAGGCCTTTAGATGCACGAATAATATCAGCACAATTCCATTTTTCCTTTTTGGTATTGTGACTCAGTTGAAATTTTGCAGCTTTGACAGGATTAACTTATCCGGATCTTTTCGGAGCCCGTATTACAGATTCTGGAACAAATTATTTGAAAAGTATTTTTTATTACAACTATTGATATGATTTTTAACTTGAAATGTTATTTTCTTAAAAGTATTGTCTATGATCGAATCAGATTTCAAGAACCTGCAGTTGCTGGAGATATGTGGGGGAGGTTTGACCGATGCCGGTGTAAAGAACATTAAAGACCTCTCATCCCTGATATTGTTGAATCTGTCACAAAATCGCAATCTCACAAACAAAACTTTGGAGTTGCTGTCTGGTATTTTTTTTCTCTAAATCTAGCTTGTTAGAAGGATTTAGGGATGATTACAAAAAAGTGCCCTGATATATTCACTTTTTGCAACTGCAAAAAAGTGCCCTCTTCTTTGATAACTGCATAAAAGTGAATACACGAGGGTACTTCTTTGCAAGTATAGTAAGAACTTATTTGGACTTTGGTGATATTGATTCCTATAACAGTCTCTCGTATAAGTTCAGGTTTGACGGGGTTGGTGTCTTTAAATGTTTCAAATTGTCGCATAACGGGTGCAGGGCTGTGGCATTTAACAGCACTAAAGAACCTAATTCGCTGACTTTGGAGTCGTGCAGGGTCACTGCATCCGACATAAAGATGCTTAGGGCTGCTGCTCTCCCTAATCTGGTAAAGTTTAGACCTTAATAGACTCTTTGGTGATTGGTCTGCTATGTAAATAGCTCATGTCTGCATTGAATCACTAGCCCGTCTCTGTGTGGAATTGGCAGCTTTGTAAGTAAAGTTGTGCCTATCTGTAGGATTAGAGGGATCTCTCTTGGGTTATAAACTTTCACATTCTGTGTGAAGACACAAAAGCTCTTTCTAGGCATGGTTTGTAATGTTCTTGGTAAGAACTAAGAGCCAAGGCCTCTCATCCGAGAGGAGAGAAACAAGGTTTTATGTATAGTTTGTTAATCTTGTTTTCAATTACTGAATCTCTGTGAATAACTTGTTCAAAAACTACTCTTTTCCAGTGTTTCTTTTTTACTATACTATGTCTAGTTATCTACTGCTATGGAGAACTTCAATGGTGCAACGTCTAAGTTTTGAGAAGAATATGGTGTGTGGTTTCTACGAACTTTCAGGTTATTATTCTTCATTAAACAATGCAAGTACATCACATACTCGGTTTGGATTCTTCTCGTCGGGGTCATTCCAATTCTCGACAACGACATAAATCTAGGGGTCATGGCTCTGTACCACCTGACCTTTGTACAAGTCCAATGTCACTACTATTGTTGTCTTATTAGACTTCTCTAGTGCATGTTCCGCCTTTTTTAGGTTGTTAACTCTCCTAAGTAACCTCATAGTGTTCCTTTCGAGGTTACACTAGTACACACTCCACCTCTCTTTTTCGGTCCGATACCTCATCTGTTAGGTATATTAATTCCGCTTGTTTCAACCATATAATCCTTAGTTGACCTTATTTTCTTGTGTCACGTCACTTAAAGATTCACAATGTTGATAACCCTACATCACGTGCGACACACTTGGGTTTTGAATCTACATCTCTGTTGTTGTTACCTATACTCTACTTACCAAGTTGTCCTTTAGTCTCGTATTTATTGGCCAGTTGTGTGATTTACGCTTTAATGTTACTTTTTATGGTCGTACGGCTTCTATTTCTATGCGAGATCTACTGACGAGAAATCACATATCAATAGGACGTGACGTAAGGTAGGACTTTTGTTTGAACTTAGTTCATTAAAGCTTCTTTCTTCATCATCAACCCCAGTGACTGTGGTGTTGCCATCTCTATTGTTCTTTGGCATTCAGTCTCTCAATGGCGTTTCATTGAGACACGAAGGTTTCGACGTCAACCTTTGCCGCATGTTCTTCATTTTCAGATCTGGCAGAAGAGGAGGTGTTCCGACGACATCTTCGGCTCGAGTGTAGGTCGGCGTGGATCTCAAATGGAGACGAGTAGTTCCGCCTTTGCCGGCTGTTCTTCGTTTCCAGATCTACTCGATGGTGATGGGTTATTTGTTTCCAGATCTTCTCCTTCATTCCTTTTTTTGTATTATTTTATAATATCAAAAAAATAAATAAATAGAAAATGAAAGTAAAAATAAAATAAAATAAATATAAAATATACTAAATCAAAATCAATTGTTGAAAATTAAATCAAAATCAATATATTTGATTAAAAAAAAGGGGAACGAAGAGAATAAAACTACTATATACTGAAACTATGAATATATTTGATAATGAAAATCAAGAACATATTAAGAACATGAAGAACATCAAAGAAGGGTAGTTTCGCTATTTAAAAAAAATGAACCTTAAAAGATAATAGAAGTTATAACGGCGATATAATTTGAAAATTTAGGTACCCGTTAAAGTAATAACATGTATTGGGATATCTATCTGAAATCCGAGTATAAGTTAAGGTACTTAGATGTAATTAACCCTTGTGATTTATAGGGTGCGCAACCTACTCCTACTAATATGGGAGGTTCTCGTTACTTTTTCATTTTTGTTGATTATCTTACTCGCTTTATTTGGGTATACTTAATGATCCATAAATCTGATATCAACACTATATATGCTAGATTTGCTAACATTTGGACTCAGTTCTCCACTGTCATCAAGACGTTTTGTACAGACAATGACATGAAGTTCCAAGTGTCATTATTTTTTAATCTTCGTATTTTCTCTAGTACTATCAAAATAATCAAGCTGAGCATAACCACGCTCATATCCTTACTATTCTCAGGACCATGGTCATTTCTACTGCTAGTCTCGAAAGCTTATAGAATGAGGCTGTTCTCACAACTGTCTGTCCTATAAATAGTTCCATCTTCGATGATAGGTGACGAGACTCCCCTGACTCCTGATCATCGTCATGCACACCTGTACGGTTGATGACTCAAACTTTGATGTGCAGTCAACCGCAATGGGTTATGCCACGTGTCGCATAGCTGATACTTCCCATAAAAATACAAAACCCAAATCTAACGGTGTTGTAGTGTACAGTTATGCCAAAAATCAACCAATAGGAGACGCCGCAGATCATTCTCTCATCTCTCTCCGTTTCTCCTCCTTCATTGGGAAGCTCTAAATCGTTGACGCAGTCTGCTATCTAGGGCTCTTTTTCTCATGTACGCATTTCTCATCGACTCTCTCCGTCTCCACTCTTAAATCCCAGAAAATTTCCGTAAGTTTTCACCTGCATTCTTCGTTTCTTAGATTTCCTCGCTTCAAATCTGTAGTTTCGGTTTGAATTTGTTCGAAAATTACGTGTTTTGATGATGGATAATACCTATTCGGTTCTAACCAAGAACATAGAATTGCAAACGAAGAACCGTGTCAAATTTGTCCCTCTAGATCTAGAAAGCGAATTGAGCTCCACGAAATTGAGGGATCGTGATGAAAGTCACGAATTTGACGATGACCTCCCACTTATAGCCGCCTCCGGGCCGCCGGAGACGACAGGATCCGGGATATACGGTGCCGTGTTTAACCTCACCACCTCTGTTATTGGGGCTGGGATTATGGCCCTGCCGGCTACCATGAAGGTTCTGGGATTGGGTGTGGGTCTTGTGCTTATAATTTTGATGGGTTTTTTGACTGAGGTTAGTATTGCTCTGTTGGTGCGGTTTGCTGTTCTTTACAAGGCATATTCTTATGGGGAGCTTGTTCAGTGTGCGTTGGGGAAGACCGGGCGAGCTTTGGCTGAAATGTGTATCATTTTGAACAATGCCGGTGTTATGGTGGTTTATTTGATCATCATGGGTGATGTGATGTCTGGTTCTAGCTCCGGTTCAGTTGCACATATTGGGGTTTTTGATCAGTGGTTGGGAAATGGGCTGTGGGATCATAGGAAATTGCTGATTTTGGTTATGGTGCTGTTTTTTCTTGCTCCGCTCTGTGCACTGCAAAAGATTGATTCTTTGAGCTCCACTTCAGCCGCCTCTGTGGCTCTCGCAGTTGTGTTTGTTGTGGTTACTTGTGCCATTGCCTTTATTAAGCTCGTGGAAGGGAAAATCGAAGCTCCAAGAATTATTCCTGATTTTGGGTCAGAGACTGCAATTTTGGATTTGCTTGTGGTGATACCCATAATGACAAATGCTTACATTTGTCATTTCAATGTTCAACCAATATATAACGAGTTGCAGGGAAGATCTATCCAAAAGATGAATAAAGTAGGGAGGATCACAACTGTGCTTTGTATTGTGGTTTATGCTTTCACAGCCATTTCAGGATACCTACTCTTTGGAGACGATACTGAGTCAGATATTTTGACCAACTTTGACACAAACCTTGGGATTCGCTTCAGTTCTGCACTGAACTACATTGTTCGTGTTGGGTACATTCTTCACTTGATTCTTGTCTTCCCCGTTGTCCATTTCTCTCTGCGCCAAACAGTGGATTCGGTTGTGTTTAGGGGAGCACCTCCACTTGTTGAGAGTAGGAAGAGGTCTTTGGCTCTGACTGGGGTTCTGTTGACCCTTATTTATTTAACATCTGTGTTGATTCCTAGTATTTGGACTGCTTTCAAGTTTACAGGGGCAACATCAGCTGTTTCATTAGGTTTTATATTTCCATCCCTTATTGCATTGAGGTTGACTAGGCGAGGGGAGGGCTTGAGCTCAGGAGAGAAGTTCTTGTCATGGCTGATGTTAGTACTGGCAGTAGTAGTCAGCATAGTTGGAGTCATTGGCAATATATACAGTCTCAATAAGTGATTCTTTTATTTTGAGCTTGGAGTTTACAGTTATATGCATAGATTCAGAAAATATTGGATGAACATTGGGAGAATTGTATCTCTTGTTTGCGTCGCGTACCTCATTTGTTAGTTCTTCAGCCAGGGAAGTTAATAATACTGTTCACGCACTGAGAGGTTTGTATCGAACTAAGATCTGAGGCTTATGAGGCCATATCTACTTGATGCTTGCCAAAGTAGACACCATGGGACAGTAAATGGTAAGTCCACAATTTTGTTGTAATTTTGTGAACAGATTCATCCCACATTTTTTTAGTTTGACACATTCCTTTTATTGTCTGACACGAAAACAATAGATTGAACTGAACTGTATGATTCAGGGAGAGAGTACTGGTGTTCGGATTTTTCCATGTCGAACAGCAAGGCCTATTCTTCTTTCATATTTATGTTATGTCTTTCTTATCAGTAGATTGCCTTGTTTGGCTGATTTCACTTGTGAAGATTCAATAGAGAGAATTTGATTCATTGCCATGGTTCAGATCCTGTTTCTACAAAACATGCTATTGCCATGACTGGTTCAAAATTATATTTCCAGTAGTTTCTTTGACTACTGATCTTGTAGCGTAGTTTAGGTTGAATTTCAATCACCTTGTGCTATTTAAAAGTGTCTTTGGATTGGCTTGCAGTTTTGTAAAGATGTAAGTGTCATTTTCTTCTTCAAACTAGCCTTGGACTTATGATTTATAAGTTTTGGTGTTAGTGTTAGTGTTAGATGGATACTCAAATGAATTGTCCACAAACGTGTCACTTTAATACAAAATTAACAGAAATAGATAGAAATTGTGCTCTCTCATTGTATGATTCGAACATGACCTATTAACATTTTAAAATTTACAATATATTATGAACACGCTAAGACTTACGAGTAGTTCATATAATCATTTTGAGTCGAAATTGCAGCGCTGTAGGATTGAACTTTAACATCCTTAGTTTTAGTGTTACATGTAGAGAGTATACCCAACACGTCACATGTAATGTAAGAGAACAAAGTAGGCCATTGACAAGCATCAACAACCAAAAGAGTTTTGATTTGTGTTATTAAAAATCAAACTTGGTTTTTGGTTTTTGTTTCCATCAGAAAATCCAAAATGTGTGTATATATAATAGAAAAAGAAGAGAGCATGCACCTAAAAACAGAACATTGGTGGTTCACATGGGAATAGCAGAGTTGTTGGTTTTGTGATATTTGTTTGGGTCCCATTGACATCACAGATGTAATGTGTTCTTGTCATGTGGATGTAGGAACAGCTTGAGGCATCATTACATAAAATCTTTTCATGACAATGTAGATCCAATCTTACAAACATGGGGACAACTTTTATTGGAGTAAAACTACAATGAACCATTAACTCAATAGTGAATTGGGAATGTAGCTATCAATTTCACATGTTCTATATATTCAGACCATCCGCGGCCCAAGTCGAAATGAAAGCGAAGTGATGGGCGAATTTATTAATTTCGTCAATTGAAATGTAGTTCACCCAATGATATAATGATGTATTCATTCATCGAATTCATCAATTTGATTTTGGTGTACAATTCAGCCGGACGATGATTCATTCACGACATCTTCGCGCTTGCAATAAAATGATCTATGAGATACTATGAGAATGAGCGACATGTCCTAGTCCAATTGTCCCGTGGTCAAGTGCCCTCACATTGAATCGATCGGCCCTTCCATTAGCCGTCGATATGGACAAGAAAGAGCATAAGCTCAAGCGCTCCTAGAAGTCGAGAAGACGCGACTAGAGGCGCACAAGGTCCGTGTGAAGAAGATGTACTTCAAGTGAGTTTCTGAAATGGAGAACAAGAACACATCCAAAATGACCTAAACTCAATTGAAGAAACACCATGGAAAACCACAATGTTGTGGAAATTTTTTATTATGTTTAACTTATTTAAATGAATTAAAGTCAGCACGACTTATTTTGTACACAACAATCTATATTAAAGAATTATAAAAATAGAACAATTGGAGAGACAACATGCAGTCATACGACTAACAAGCCTTCTTTATATAAGCACCACATTCCATTTTCACTCACAATTTCTCATGGAAATGCTACCTTTGTTTCACTTATATCTTCTTCTTCTTCTTTCTCGACAATCATACCTTTGAACGTTTCTAGCGACGCGTTATTCTGTAATTGGTTAGGCTTTGAATACCAATCAACTTAAAAGAATAACGAGAACTAGCATGGTCCTTGGATAAAACTTCCTTCACTGCGCCTAGGAGAAGAAATATGAAATCCTCCGGTTCAAGAATTATGGCCTCCAGTTGAAGAAGAAGACGAAGAGCGACCTCCACTTCAATAAGAAGAGCTCCCCATCCAAAATGAAGAGGATTGTGAGAAAGATATGTCTCTGGTTGAGGAAGAAGAAGATGAAGAGGATCACTGTACAGATGAAGATGACATCTAGTTTTTGTAGTTTTGTTTGTGTAATTTTAGATATTCGAGAAGACCACAATTTTCTAATTTATTTGGTCATCTAGTTTATATAATTTCGTCCTCGAAATTGTTCAGTGGAATAAAAATCATTAGAGTTTTTGATATTGTTTTCTCATTTTTTTTATAACGTTTTCTCATATTTTAAATTTATGAATTTTGTTACACTACTTATATACAATTTTTGGAATTGAAATAGTCAAGAAATTATAGTACAGGGTGACAATTTAAACGGAAACTTTACAGATTTGAAAGATAAATAGTAAAATTTGAAAACAAAGCTATATAACCTGACGAACACATTATAGATATATGAAATTACCCCAAATTATCTCAAGTTAAGTTGGAGACTGAATTGATTTTTTTATAACAAAATAAATAAATTTAAGATTAATTAAATAAATGTGTATTTTTTTACTTTGAAAAAGTAAAAAAAAGAAATAGCCTAAAAGATAAAATTACAAGAATACCACCAAGTCATCTCTCTTTGACGACATAGACCAAACAAGTACAGTTTTGGAATCCTCCTTGGACAACCCATGTGAAAATGAATGGGCTCCCATTTTTGTAACTTTAAAAGCAAAAAAAAACTCATCTCTTACTTATTCCTCTTCATATTTTTGGTAATGTATATAACAATTACATCCTTAAATTGTTACATCAGTTATATTATATAACATCTAAATTAAATTTCACTGAAATTGGATTAGTTCACAAAAGACAAAGATTGCACTATCATAATCTTTTTATAATAATGTTCTCATGAGGATGAAGGAGGCCTTACCACTCATGCACACACAATCGAGATTCATATCAAGTATCAACCACCAAACAGAACTTTCGTGATTAAAGCCAAACCAAAAATGATGAAACAACATAATAAATAAAGTCCATATACCTCTCTCTCACTATCATCATAAAACACACATTTCTCTCTTTCTTTCCAAACATCCATGGACTGGTTCTCATGGCTCTCAAAAACAGGCCTCGAGCCCTCCCTGGTCTACGAATACGGCCTTGCCTTCACCCAAAACGAGCTCCAAGAAGAAGACATAGTCTACTTCAACCACGAGTTCCTCCAAAGCATGGACATCTCCATAGCCAAGCACAGGCTCGAGATCCTCAAGCTTGCAAGGAGACAGAACAGAGCACCCGTGTCAAGGCTCCTCCTCGCCCTCAAGCGGACGAGGAGGTCTCTGGCCAGGTACATCCACACATGGACACGCCGCGAGGAATCATCCTCGGCACTTGCGGTGGTGACACCAAGGCACGGCCACAGCTCCAGGTGCCGTAGAGGGAGGAGCAGCAAGAAACTGATGGTGGTGAAGCAGGGGAGGTTGCTACTCACCAATTCTATTCCCATGAAGAATGGCGGAGATCTCAGGAAGGAGGAGGTGAACAAGGTTAGTCAAGGAGATGCAGATGGGTACTTGCCTGGTGGGATTGAGAAGATCAGGTGGGATACAATGTTTCAAGATCTGAAACCTACATGATCATCAAGAACAAAGTTTCATGCTAGTCTCACTTGTAATTTTCTTAGCTTTTATTTCATCATTGGAAATGGTAAAAATCTCACTCACCTATCTTTATGTATGGACCTTTCAATTAACTACAATACTCTTGTCCTTGAGTTTAAAAAGTTTTTGATAACCCGTCGATTTTTGGGTGTAAAATGACGAAATTGGTATCATATCCTCCCACAGCTCACGGTTTTGAATCCCATGGCTAACATATTTATTGGTGATAAAAAAATTAAGAAGTTGTCAAAAACTTTTAAAACATAAGGATAGTTAATTGAGAATTGTTTATACTTGGGAGTAGCTGAGTTTTTATGATTTCTTGCACCAAGTTTCTGGTTTTTACATCATTATATAGCTCTCTCTCCTTCACAGTTCTCTCGTTATGTTTGGATCCTGGAAAGCTATGGAACTATGACTTTCTAGTTTCTTTCCTGCATTTTTTTCTGATACGCAGGCATCAAGGTAACATGAAAAGCATGTCAATACCGAAAGTATAATTCCTATGTATTAGGATTACTGAACAGTGCGACGAAATCTTAATCAACTGAAAGCTCATGTGCTCAAATATACGAATCTAAGCAATTCTTCATTGATATAAATAACCTTAACATCTGATCTTGATACATACGATACAGGCTTCTCTCAAAAGTTTCAACAATTCACTTATGTGAGTAATTGAGATGTATATTAGGTTCTTCAGAAACTACTATGCGACACTGAAGGCCAGACAATTGTACAAGATAAAATGGCATATATGAATACAAGCACAAACCATTATTGGTAGATAAGGTAAGAACCTTGTATGGAAAATTTACTCAGTGACCGGAGCTTGAAGGTAGACGAAAAGACCCCCCAGAGTAGAGCATTTGGTACACTGGTCGTATTCTGATTGTAAGAATAATGGTCAACAATGTACTGAGCCCACAGACACCTGCTAGAACCAGGAATGTGAGCCTAAAGCAAGTAGGACCCAAGCAGGTGGAGGCTCCTTGCTTTGTAGCTTCTGCATCATAAACATCACCGGCAAGCACACCTGATAAGATAAGTGCACCGGCAGGATTGCCCAGCAGCATGAAGTTGTAAATCACACCAAAATGTTTCAACCCAAAAAGCTCAGAAACAGTTGGAACCATGACCGAATACTGAACCCCATAGCAGATCCCAACCAAGGCAGTGGCGGCATAGAGGGTTCCATCAAGAGCTGAGGCATATACAAGGAATGCTGCAATCATGATCACTTGTGCACATATCATCCAAACAGTTCGAGGAACAATTATGCTTGTCCTGCAAGCAATAAACATTACTTTGCGAGTTGTTACATCTTAACGATCCATGAAATACACCAAGTTAGTCGCTGGAAACAATTTATAAACAAGGGATAATTGCAAAAAAGCACCACAAGGTATTCAATTTTTGCAAATCGTAGCCCTCTTCTTTGATAATGACAAATAAGTGTCATGAACTAGTGTTTTTTGTTGGACTTTTGAATCAGTTTGTCTCCAAATGACAATTTTACCCTTGAATTTTTTTAAGTCAAAAAACAAAAAATCCAGAATTTTCATCTCCCTTAGTTTTTTCCCCTCTTTTTACGGTACAACGAGGAAGAAATTTAAGGGAGATGAAAATTCTGGATTTTTTTTGTTTTGTAATTATTTTTAAAATTTTCAAGGGTAAAATCGTCATTATGAAACAAATTGACACAAAGTGGAAAGACAAGTTCATGCCACTTTTTTGCCATTATCAAAAAAGAGGGCTACGATTTGCAAAAAGTGAATACCTCATGTACGTTACAATTGTACCTATAAAGAATGAAGAGTCACCTGACGAAGTGTTCAGAGACAACACCTGCACCCAAACGACCCACAAAATTGCAAAAGCTGAAGAGACATAACAATATAGTTGTGTTATCAACACCTAATGCAGCCCCAATTTGTGCCAAATTGTTGAGAACGGTAACTCCAGAGCCAACCCCGAGAAAGTATGCAAACCAGAGAAGCCAAAAATCAGCTTTGATGAAGGCTTCACCAAGCTTGAAATCCTCCCCTCTTCGAGGTCTTCGTTTCTTCTTAACTGCCCCTTCTCCAACAGCAAGTAGTGTTTCAACATCGGACTCTTCATCATCATAAAAGCTTCCAGGATTTGCACCAGTCAACAGAGGTTCTCTTTGATTTGAATCACCTTCTTCAGAAGCCAACTGATCAGAAGAACCAATTGACCGGACTGAACTTTTGGGTTTTGCAGGGAATATTGTCATTTTGATAGGTATGGCAAGGGGAGCGAGCATGAAAAGAAACATTATGGCGACAAATGTGTAGGAAACAGCATCACTGACAGAAACAGCATCATGTATTACAGTGATTATGACCACAAAGATGGCAAGAAAGACACTTGCAGCTTGGGTGAAGATAAAGTGGACATGCTCTTTGGAGTCTTCTTCTCCAGAAGCAGGAGTGCAAGGCCGAACGAAGTATAACATGATTAAACATAGTATGGGGATCCCAATTGCAAGGAACAATAGTAGTTCTGCAGAAGATTCCTGAAGCACCATACTGTATATTACCGTATATATTGCAGCACTAAGCCCAACATAACCTTTGAGGATGCCAGCAACAGTTCCCCTACTGTAAGGGAAGTTTCTCATGTTAGTCACAAGTACGGCCGTGCCAAACCATGCATTGCTGTTGGTGCCAATACAAAGTGCAATCCATAACTGTTGTAGCACCAGGTAGTGAAAAGGTAAGCACATCTGCTATAAGGCTTGAATGTAGCTCAAACACAAACAAGGCATATTTACTTTGGGTTTATTTTGAACTTTGCATTGTTTCAATAAAGGGGTAACTATCTTTTCCAACAATGAATACAGTAAGAACTAAAACACTCAGAACTTTGACTGTTTGACATACTAAACAGATATATGCAAACTTAAGAGAAGGAGCTCAAGGTTGTGCAGAAGAGAATTAGAGTTAGTTCTGTTTTGTAATCAGTAGAGTCCAAACCGTACACCTAGTTCATCAGTTTTATGGTACTTGTTTCTTCATGCTCACTTCCATACTTATGAACTGCTTCTAAGAAACTAGTTTGGTCAGAACCATCAAGGTTACAAATCCCAAGGCATAGTCTATCCTCCTTTAGCCACAGTCCATCACATTCTTCCTTTCTTTTGAGCAACCCACTCCTAACTCGACAGGTTCGCCAGATTGCCAAACCTAAGCTATTAGGTTCAACTCCATATTCACACAGGTTGACTTCTTGAACACGTAAGAGTTCTTAAATTCCAAAAAGAGAAAGTGTATGCAAGCAAATGACTTCAACAGTTGAACCAAACTATCTTCATAAATAATTATATAAATCAACCAACAGCTCAAGCTAAAGTTCTAACCTTTCAACAAAAATGGGAAATGCGAGTAGTAATAATTCATATCCAGCATGTGAGCTCTCTCACCTCCTTGAGATCATGGTTTGATTCCTAGTGGGTGGCATGCTTGAGAGCTGTGAGGTGGGGTTAGGTTAGGGGTTAACTTCTAGTTAATCTAGGTTAAATTTACAGCTTTATTGTCTATCAAACAAAAAAAAAATCATATCCAGTTCCAACAAATACAGAAGTAGTACCATAGCAATACATACTAAGTAACTCAACATAGTGTAGAATTGACTGCCAGACAATGCAAACTGGTGATTAACCACTTAATTCACAACTAAACCACCAAAAACTGAAATAAACCCAAACACTCCAAGTGAATGTGATGATCATCCAAACAACAAAACCCAAATGGGTACAGAAAAATCTCAACCCTTCAATTAAAAAACTCTCAAGCAACCTGTCTCATCAGTAAATTTCAACTGGGTATGCTGCAAAAAAAAAAAAAAAAAAGACCAACCACCCAGCAGGGCAGGCTAAGAAACGTCTGGCTGACAGCGAGCCAGAGAACGCCATAGCCCAAGAAACAAGCGACAACACCAACAGCGAGCACAGCCCACGGAGGGAACTTGTTGCAGGCAATACCGGGAAGCAAACCCACGTTCTCGCCAATATCATTGGCGACGCCGAGCATCGTAATCTGCTGCTGATTGAAACCCAGAACCGATTTGAGAGCAGGAGAATAGAGAGGGAAGTTGTAGGCGTTTCCGGCGGACAATTCGACCCAGACGGCGGCGGCGAGGCCGAGTCATGGAGGCCTGCTTCCAGCTTTGAGTTCTATGTTGGGCATTTCTGGTAGTATCTGTTGGGAATCGAAGGAATGATTGGGTTTCTTTTTCTTGGACGATGTGGATTGTTAAGGCGAAGAAATGTGGGGTTGAGTTGAATGTTTGGAGCGAAGTTTGGTGATGAAGAAATTGGAAACGACAGTGATGGCATGTGCGTGCGGACCTACTAGCAATGGCATTCGAACAAAGATCTCAGTTTGTAGCCAAACCAGACACTACTTCTCTCTTAGCTCAGTGTACAGTATTTCTTTTGGAGCTAAAAAGGTTTATTCTTTTATTCATTTGAGATTAACGTGATTGATATCTTCTATTTTTTTTCTTTTAAAAATAAGATATCTTCTATTTTAATGTTACTATTTATTCCGTTATTGCTATTCTATATTTCTTATTTTTGTTTGTAGTGAGTACAATTTCAAAACAAAAAAAAAAACCTATAGCAAGTACTATTTTTAAAATAAAATAAAAAGGAGAAAACTCAAAAAATGCATTGTGTATTTATCAGACATAATCTCTCGTCCTTTTCATTATATGCTTTTGTGCCTTGCATTTCTGTCGAGTTCTTATATATCGTTGTTTTCATCCCATATCTACTTCCAGGCTCCCTTTCGCCATCGTCGACCTCTTGTGACCGTCTCTCCTTGCTATTTCTTAATCGTTCGTTGGTGAGCCTCCTCGGCTTCTGCTGCAAGTTTCTTTTGATTTAGTAGGTATCGGGGTCTGCGCATAACCGTCCTGGTGACTAGTATCCTCTTTGTAGTCGGACTCTCTCCCTTGGTCATTACTTCTGTCCCTGGTTTGTTTTCGGGCTTCTGTTCGCCGTCGGTGGCTTCCTAGTGGGCCCTCTCTCCTCGCCTCAGGTCGATCGGTGGCAAACTCTCAACCGTCGAAATTGTCTCCTCGGGTCCCTCCCTACATCGCTTCTCTCCGCTTGGGCCTCTTTTTGTTTTGGGCATTTCTTAACCTCGTATGGGTTTATGTTTATGAATATTTCATTATTGGTGCATGCTGCCAAACTGTAGTTTAACCACACTGTAGTTAAATTATTCGACTGTCGTATGACTTTGTAAATCAATCTCGTAGTCTGACAATGATGATAATTAATACATGTTATTATATTCCGTTTCATTCAAATACTAGCTTGTTTTGATATCTTACATATAAATAAATGAGAAAATTCATAATACAAAAATCAGTAAATTTTATTATATATATAAAAAAACATTTCTCATTTTCCCTCCCAAAATTCTTGCAATTGATTATACTTTGAGGGTTTACATTTATTTTAGGTATGATATGAAATTAGGTTATGATGAAAAGTGTTGTAGAATTTTGTACGAAGAAAGTAATGTTTTGGAATTAAAAACAAAAAAGAGTATGAAATCGCATCATATTTTTAAACAGACATAATTTTTCAATGCAAATTTTGACATAGACATGTAAGATTTCAAATCGAAAGAAACTAAAATTTCTGTAACATTATAAATTTTTTTGTACAAAAGAGACGACTCTACCCCCAATAGATCTATCACTTTTCTCAAATGTGATTTTATCACTCAAGACACTCATTCAACTATCAAAAACTCAAACTAAATCAAGAAAACAAAATAACACGATATTCCATACATGCATTTTATCATCTAATCATTAACCTAATACAACTATAAAAAAAATTAAAGTATGTCAACCGCAAGTTCATAATCTATAGCTAACATATTGTGTATAGGCAACATATAAATCCTTAATCTTGGTCTTTCAATCTATATGACTAAAATTGGTTCCGCATTTATAATTTCTAATTGAAGAGAAGATTCTTTATTGATCCCTCTTCAATATCTTCAGAAGATATTTCTTACAACCGATATCGAAGTGTACCTGGTCCTGTAATATAGTTGAATGTTGGGTAGGTTGTTCAATAATTGTAGTTTAGATGTACACAGTTATTTACCACCCCAAATAACAATTAGTCCTATGGTGGTCCCATTGACCAAGGCCCATTTACAAGGAATATGATATAGAGGCCCATGACTATGGGCCTCTTCAGATCATGGAGCCTGTGTTTATTTCTTGCATTTGATCCCAATTTTTATTATTGAATTTTAGCATTATTGTATTTAGAGGTTCATTTCATTTTAGGCTTAATGTGATTGATGATTGAATAGGCAGACAAAGATAAAGACCCATTAAGTTCTGCCTTGATTCCTACATCCACAAGGGTACAAACTCAATTGCAGGTCACTAGATTCAGATTAGATCTGGGAGAGATACAATGTTTTTTTTGTTGTCCTAGTTTTCTAAAATTAAGATTAATAATAGCAGCACCAATTAGTTTAAAAATTCAGATGTCAAAGAGTGAGAATAAACAGGATGCAATACATTGTTGCTTAGTTGTGGCACACAGAGTCGTGCACTTGTCTCCTCTTCCTCCAACATCCACATACCCTCCCCACCAATTCTGTCCTCCTTTACTTTATTTATATATAATAGTTATGCTATGTAAACAAGTCTGAGTTCTTGACCAGCTGTTTAAAATTAATTCATGAAATATTATATTTCATATTGTTATAATTGAATTTGAGTAGTATTTGTGTCAATAATAAGGTACATTTAAAAACAAGTCGAACTTGAATTTAGTTTTTCAAGACTTACGAAACTCATAACTTGGCCCATTTAAACGGTATACAATGGTGTTCATATGGTTTACACATTGTTCGTTGCTTAGTAGTTAGGCCCGGTGAAGATCCGTCTTCAAATACAGGTACTAGGATTGAGACACATTTTAGGGAGGATAATATTAAAAAAAACATATGAAAGGTTTTTAAATCAAATAACTAAAAGATATTACATTAAATCAAATAAATTTAAAAGATGAAAGGTTCATAAATCACTATCAAAAAATAGATTATAAACACTAACAGAAGATACCTCTTAAGACAATAAATGTTGCGCAAAACCAACGCTTTAAATAATACATGTTAAACTCCCAATTACAGTGAGTGACGACGAGTGACCTTAGAGATCACAATTAGTATTCAGTTGTGTTTAAATGAAAAAATAGACGATAACTATGCCTCTTGTAAAAAAACATTGAATGAGAATAAAAAAATTGTCTAAACTAAAATCGGAAAAAAATTCTAAAAAAGAGGGTGAATAGAAGCGCCCACGTCAGACACACTTGTACTTCCTTTCATAGATTAGTAATTACAATGAATGGATGACCTTAAAAATCACAAACAATCGGTGTTTAAATTAAGGAATAAACCACGACCACTGACATAAATACCTACTATGGACGACGTTAAATGAGAACAAGAAGATTACCCGAGCTACAGCTAAACTAAAAAAGGCAAAAGTTCTAAAAAAACAATTATTGATTTTTGGTATATAATTATGTATGCACTTTATATGCATTTATTTGATTTTTTTAACAAACAATTATAATGAAAACTAACAAATGAAGTCGAAAGAAGTTGAATTTGACTAAACTTGAACTTAACTTCCTAATGTCATTGTAGCTCCGGTCGAGCTAAAATTTTACAATTTTAGACCCAATGCTCTTTACAACTATGATCATAACTAGTTTTTTTTTGTCAAATTTATTTATTTTTGTTGGCATAACAGTTTACAGAATTTCTTACGAACAAGCTGCATGACGAATGAGTTGGGAATCTTGTGAAACAGTTGATTTTGATGTTCATATTTCTTTTTCTTTTCTTTTTTCGAAGGAAAATTTTGATCTTCATATTTCTAATTATTACCTCATACACACTATAAATAAATTATTAAAACAATAAAGTTCTTCCATAAATTTTAGAGGTAAAGCACAAGTCCATGTATCTCACATGGGCCAATGACCAAGTCCATGTATCTCACAATTTCTATACTAGTAGTTTTCATTTTCTGGCCATATTCATCTATTTATTTTCCACCATCTCTTTAATTCCTGATACTGTGACCATATTTATTTATAAAAAAAGTCCTCAAAATCAACAAATCAGATTCAGCCAGATCCATGGAACTTTTCAGATCCTCAGTTTGAAATTTAAATGACCAGAAGCCTGACGAAGTCTGAAGTCATGATTCGTGAAAGATTACATCACCTGCAATATCAGGAAATTAAAGGTAAGAATCAAATAATGATAAGACCAAATTATAATTATACCGCACCTCTGTTCTGTATACACCATCCCTGCAGACCACATAGAACAAGAAACCCAGAAAAAAGAATCATCACACTGCAACGAAACACACTGAACAAACCCAGAATCAACTCAGCTATTCCCCCAACTCAATCAAAGCCAATGAAATCAATTTGATAAATATAATGTAATTGTCTATCAGATTCGATATATACCCCCAAAATTTTAGTTGAAATTCAGAGAATTCAAAGCCTCAACTCTATATACAAATCTAAAACCGCGGAATCACAATTCAGCCTACGACTCCGAGTCAAAACTTGTGGAAACCCTAAATATGCCGTCTCAATTGAACTGAATCTTGGAAATTATAA
>JAYMSW010000359.1:0-24172 GCA_036897725.1 Erodium texanum | reverse complement strand
TAATAACAATAATGAAGAGGATGATGATCATGATAGTGAATAAAATAATATTATTGAAATCAATTTATTATTAAAATATTAATGATGTAATTATTGAAGTAAAAATACAATAATATGATTGGAGTTGAACACTCTTTTGATGTGAAAAAATCATCAAAATTTGTAAGCCACCCTTAAAGATGTCCCATAAGCCTTACACCCAAACCCCATTTCTCATTGTCTGCCTTTCAGTTTTTGATCATTCCCTCTTTTTTCTTTCTCAGCTGGTAAGTTGAAAGATGGAAACTTTTACTTTTCTGGGTTAATGGGTATCCATCAGTCACCACAGAAAAATTCATTAACAAATGATTGGAAAAAAAACAAAGATATCTCTTTTACAAACTTGTGAATTGTGATTATTCTTGTTATTGTTTAGAGTAATATTCTTGATAGCTTTATTTTTTGGCCGCTCCACTGCCCATCCGCATAGATTCTCTCTATGCTGTAAAACCAGAGCTGGGGAATGGATGAATGTGCTTAGCTCTGCTTTGATTCTCTCTGTTCATCAAAAGATTTCCTGCTTTTGTCCTTGTCTTCACCTCTCCTTTTCACAGATGCCCTCTCTTGATTTTTAGCGGTTTTAGACATCAATGTGCAGCTGTTTTACACATTTCTCGTCCATCTTATTGCTGCATATTCATTTATTCCATTTTCATAGAACCCTCTTTGCTTTTCTTTTGGGTATAAATATAGATTGTCACTCTGGGTTTTCTTCATTGCAGTGCCTCCTCCTCCTCTTCTCAGTGCCACTGATAAATATACTCATTGTGCTATTTAGTAGTGTGTTCTTCAGACAGAAAAGATGAGCTACACCCGCCCTAATATGAGCTCTGGTTTGTCCCCCTTTCCCCTCTTTCATTGTGCCCAATTGCTGTTTCTTTCAATTAAGTTACTTCCTTATTTTGGTTTCAAGTTTTGTGGCTGGGATAGTGAAATTGTAGATGAATGGTGATTTTCTTTGGTACAATGACAAATTTTTTGAGTCAATTATTGTGATTTTTGCAACCCTACTTGTTTAAGTGCTTGGGTTTTGACCCAATGGTCAGGATTCAAACCTTGTGGGAGGCTTTATCACTGAGAAAAAGAGAAAAAAATGAAACTTTTTAATCTGAGTATTGACCCTTTTGGTGGAAACTTCAGGTGGTAGAACTGCAAGAAGAACAGTTGAGTTTGGAAGAACATATGTGGTTAGGCCACAAGGCGACCACATGGTCACTATAGTTTGGCTTCATGGCCTTGGTGATAATGGCTCCAGGTATTGTTTTTTTCTTGCTTACATTTGCAGGCATCATCCTCTTAAGCATTGTCATCTTCAGTCCTTAGACTCCATGTTTGTTATACAAAAAAAAAAGCTGGTTTATTTTATTTTATTTTGTAAGGGTTTGATATAGAGCTGTTGGTTATTTAAGTTCACCAGAGTTCTTCAGCAGTGTGCAGGGAGGGGTTAAGGATTATTTATAATTGTTTGTATCTGGTGCACACATGTTCTATTCCTTATGCACTAAACCCCAACCGAGTATTGGAAAGGTGAAGGTTTTGGTTATTGAAGACAGAAAAAGAGGATGTCAATATTCTAGCATGTGCCATATTGGGTGGTCCTTATGATGTTAACTTCCTTTTACCTAAAAAGTTTTTCCGAATAGATTCTCATTCAGATTGATTTGATTGAAGAGAGCACCAACGCCGTCAAATGCTACATACATATATTAGAAGATTGTTTATCTTTTCCCTTTGTTGTCCCCTACCATGATAAGCTTCATTTTGTAGAAGCCTTGATTTAGAAAAAAAAAACAGTATATACCATATTCATTTTTTGGGACCACTACTTCACTTGCTTCTTATATTTGCAATACAACAAGAATCAGATCTTTGGAGTAGAATATTCATTGCAGTCACTTGATTGAATTCAAGCTCATTTTCTTCTCCTTTTATTAAGAATTGGGAGAAAGTTCCTTCTGCTATATGTTAATATTTTGTCATCCTTTATTGTTGCAGTTGGTCTCAGCTCTTGGAGTCGCTTCGGCTTCCAAATGTAAGCCTGCACAAGTTTCAGATTCTCTTGCCTTTCCGTGATCAATTGTATACATATTTGTTAACTGGATTCTAAATTTTTCATTTGCTTCTGCAGATCAAATGGATTTGCCCAACTGCTCCTACCCGTCCAGTGGCATTACTTGGTGGATTTCCTTGCACTGCATGTGAGATCAAAGCCTTGTTTTTCTATATCTTATCTGAAGATGTCAACTTTGGTAAAAATGATCTGAACTGGTTTAATTCAGGGTTTGATATTGGAGAGCTTTCAGAAGATGGTCCTGATGATGTGGAGGGTTTAGATGCTTCAGCTGCACATATTGCAAACTTGCTCTCAGCTGAGCCAGCTCATGGTACTTTCTTAGTCTTTTATTGTTGGTATAAGTTCAGAAGAACCTAAGACTTACACTGGAAATTGAAATTCTTGTAGAAACATTTTTTTTCTTCACTTTACCGGTTCAGTTCTTGCCAAGAAGTTACAGTTTGTGACATGTATTTACTGTAATTTTCCCTAATTTTTTTTTAAAAAATATTCTTGATAGTTAAAGTTGGTATCGGGGGATTCAGCATGGGTGCTGCAACAGCACTATACTCTGCAAGTTGTTGCACTCTGGGGAAATACGGGAATGGCAACCCCTACCCTCTCAACTTAAGGGCAGTTGTTGCTCTAAGTGGCTGGCTTCCATGTTCAAGGTACCAGTAGAAGCATATCACTTTCACTATTTTATTTAGTTGTTGTTTATAGTGTCACAGAGTAGTATTAAAACTGTAAGTTAACACTTGTCTGGGTATAGGAGCTTGAGGAACAAAATAGAAGGGTCGCGTGAGGCTGCGAGGCGAGCTACATCTTTGCCTATTTTGCTCTGTCATGGACTTTGTAAGTATCATTATGGTGCCTTAACTATTGAGGCTACTTCTAGTTTGGTTTCTGTTTTGGTACCGGTCTCATGATCTCATCAAGCATGAAAAGGCATGCACCAAATACTATTGCCATGACATGTGTTTTTTTTTTTTAATGAAATGCCTTCAAAGTATTAGATTATGCGCTCATGATACTATGTCAGTTTCGTTGGCTACAATGAGTCCTCTCTTTAGGTCCATGTTATGTAAACAAGATACTTATATTCTAGAAATATATCGGGTCCAAGCATTCTCATACTACTTGTCTTTTGTCTCTATGTGTTGTGAAGAATAGGATCTTATGCAGATAGATCCCTTTCCCGGCACTCACTATCTGGACATGCTTATCATCCTCTAGTGTCTTACATGGGTTTGGTCTTTTTTCAAGTGTCCTATCACCAGTGCTAGTGTAGGTTCCAACTTCTAAAACATGTCCCTGTAGTTCTAGTTCGATCTACTTTTCACCACCCATAGCGAACCGATTCTTATTCTTAAGGAAGCCTATCGCTCACATCATGATTACCCAGTTAGCATCATCGCTAAATAATTTCATCTTGTACCAAACTAGCAGTATTCGAGATTTTTATCATGTTCAAGTTCAGTGACATGTAGTGTCCTGTTGCAGGCGATGATGTAGTTGCCTATAAATATGGAGAAAAATCCGCACATGCCTTGAGTTTGGCAGGGTTCCCATACCTTACATTCAAATCCTATGAAGGGTATGCACTAAGTTTGTTTGCCATCTTAATTTTTAGATGCATAAATAGATGAATATTTTCTAAGTGTTTTGGTTTAACTATGCAGGCTTGGTCATTACACGATCCCTAAAGAGATGGATGAAGTTTGCAATTGGCTAAAGTCAAGGCTGGGGCTTGAAGGGCCTCGCTAGAAAGTTATGTACCGAAAGCTTGCAAGAAGAAACAATAACATGGAAGTAGTAGATAGCTAACAGGATAGGGTGTGGGTATATGGTATAGTAATTAACCTCCCTAGTTTTAGTCTTGCTTGTCCTAAAAACAAATAAAGGTTTGGATTATTTATGTACTTCTCTTAGTTGTAGAACCTAGAGGACGGAAGGAAATGACTCTCAATTCTACTTGCAGAGCATTTTGTTATATTCATTAATATATTTTTTCTATTGGGGTTTTGCTTCTTATATATATTGGCTTCTATCTCTCTCTGACTGTAACTTAGGATCAAGTATGCAAGATGTTGTTACCATGCCTTGAATGTGCAGCTTGATTTTCACAGCTTGCTGAGATTGGTCCTGAGCTCCATTTCTTCTTCTTTTCAAGTCTCTATGAACACAGAACAAAGCAAAACCACAAGTGATTTATAACAAAATTCATTTTTTGAAAGATGTAAGCAACATGGTTTTGCAAGCCTACCAGATTTGTCTGTGACAATTACATTCTCTTACGACAAACTGCAGCCGCCTGAAATACTACTATCCCTAAATAAAAATAAGAAAACAATTAGCTCCTTGATATGCAACAACATCAATTAGCAAATTAATACAAAAGAATGACAATAGCTAGTTCCTTAATGTGCAAATCAACACCAGTTGCTAATTTGGTGAGCTAGAAGGAGGTGTAAGTATCTGAAGGTATGTTCTCATCCTTTGTAATGTCCTCATGACTTGTGTGTAACCGTTGAGTACAAACGTTAAGTGGATATGGATAATGAAATGATCCATCAGCCTGAAACCTTGTTCCAAATTGGCTTTGTGAAGCTTCTCCATAGTTCCAGAGACTAGAATAAACTGCTACTTCAGGTGCGGATGGGACAAAACTTGTTGAATCATCAGTGTAAGTCTGTCCTGTACCAATCTTCTCATGAGCCTCATTTTTCCATCTTCCAATTCTCCCATAACCTGTTTCTGCAACTCCACCATTTCCAAAACTTAATTAGGTAGGAAAAGTTATATATATGAAAGGCTCGGAAAGAGCATGATAATTAAAGACATGTTTGAGTTTGACTCTGACCTGGTCTTGTCCCAAAAGAGTTTTGACAATCGTCACATCGGCACCCATCTGAGCATCCAACTTTAGACTGATAGCATTCACAGTATTTTTTCAGACACTTGGACTTCTTGCAATTGCACCCTCTCTTGTGCCTTGCTGATGTCCAGTTCATGTCTTGTTGTGCATTTCTGGGAGAGTGATTAACAACTTTTGGAGCAAATGCGTGTGGATTACGGGCTTCAATCTGTTGCCTTGCATCGTGTACTGTATCCTCGTAATCAGGCTTGTTGAAGCAGTTTGTGCACGCGCACGAGTCAAGACAATAAATCCCTGATGCAAAGCACTCACAGTAGCTGCCAACAAGAAACAACAAAACTGATAATATATGAGCAACTTCATAATGTGGTTGTAGACATGCTATTCAAGAACTTACAGTTTTAAGCATTTGGACCTCTTGCAATTGCATTGCTTGCTCACACTCACTCTCTTCCTACACATATATATCCCAAACCATTAAGTTTGATGAGCATCCAAAAAGAATAAGAGCATTAAAAGAAGGATTATAGATGTAATCTTGCCTCTTCCTTTTGGGGGTCTCCCCAAATCTGGTAGATGTAGGAGGAAGAGCTGGCATGTAATCATGGCTATTACATCTTCCAATGCTGTCATTTTCAGTCTCAAAGTTGAGACGTCTACGTATGCCACATTCTTTATTTGTGTCCATGGCATCGTCTACTGATCTTGAACTCATGCTATGGTCTTCAGAAGCATCAACGGTCTTGTTGAATTCAGATGGAAAGCGACTCTGCAACTTATTACTCTGTGGTCTACAGTTAATGTAAGTATTTGAACTAGGACCTATCCTATCAAGATTTCCAACATCATACTCAATTCCATTCAAGATTACAGAAGAAAAGCCTATGTTCCCTTTAGGTGCAGATTGTACTCCAGCCCTTTGGTTGATCTTCTGATCACCTGTGGTTTCGTCCAATTTATGTGAACAGAGAGGCTTAACTTGTTTTAGTGCGCTTAGAGCTCTAGTTCCATCATCTTGTTGTCTGTTGTTTACATGATTGTCACAATGTTGGTGACCATTTCTCCTAAGCATGGAGATTCAGATAAGAAACATAAATTTATGACCCTTTCTTGAACTAGAAAGCAAAGTGCTCTTTGTAAGGTTAAGTCTGGACCATACCTGAGATTGGTTTCTTGGTGTTGTTCTGAGTGAGGTGATGACGTAAACAATTGCCTCGGGGAAGGGTAATTAGTGCCGGTAAACCTATAAGGCTCTGCCTTTTCTGGCTTTAATGGAGACAGATTTGCAAAAACAGGACACACCTACAATCATAAATCCAGCAGTGAAAACAAAACAAGGTTCACATACTCAAGTATCTCATAATAAGCCATTGCATAAATTTTCATGACAAGCTTAATGAGCATTAAAGCTATGACTATAATGATTGTATTTAGTATACATCAATATACTAATCAGTTCCCAAAATATGAATCAGCGCCTCATTCCCATGAACCAAATCTCACAGATCAGAATGCAGAGCAATCACAAGATGCAAAAACAAGAAGAAAGAGAAGAGGAGTGGATCAATCCTTACATCGGTTGGAGAAGGAGCAGGGAAACGATTCGGTTCAGGTGAAGAATCTTGATCGCGTCCTGTCCGCATCGTACGTTAATTTCAGAAGCACAGAGTGTCTGTGTAAATTCTCAGACTCTCTGTGTGTGTTTTAACTTGGCGACATGAAGATGATACAACAAACCAACGGACTCGCTTCTGGCAAACGCGTATCGTATCTTATTCTTCGTTTAAACATGCGTCATCGGCGGGAATGCACATTATTTACATGCAAAAGCAAAGGGAAAAGACATTGTTATGTTTTAGTTTCAGTTGATATCTTTCTTTCTAGAATTTGAAAATCAATCCACAAATATATGGCGAGATAAGTATAAGTTAGTTTGTAAAGATAATAGACACTTTGAATGTGTTGATGCATGGTTTCATTACATGGATTTATACATAATCCACCTTTTGTGTAAATCATATCTACCTAGATGTTTGTGGCTTCGCGTCTTCTCATTCAATTAACTTGTTATGTCTTGGGTATGATCATGTTTTCCTTTAGCTTGTGATTTTGTTATCTAGAGTGGTGTTTTAACATCCCTTTTATGTGCAAGTAAAGTTGAACATCTCTCTTATGTGCAAGTAAAGTTGAACATCAGATTTAACATGTGAAACGTATGACTTTTTATTTGAAACAGAATGATGTAGGTGATAGGTGAAACCCATATTCATGGATATGAGATGACTCACTCACCTAAAAACTCGAATTTATCGGTGAAGGTTTAGACTAGTTATTTAAACAAATGTCTTTTTGGTGTGAGACTAACAATACTGACACCAAAAACATGTCGAGAAATATATATATAAAATATAAGTTATCTATGAAGGTTAGAGTGAAACTTAATTAACAAAGTCGATATTGTACTTATATTATAAGATCTGTATGTAACCAGATTTAACTTCAATAAAAAATTGCTATATATATGAGTCTAATTAAATCCAAACGGTAAATATTGGTATCTATACACTATGTCGGACCCGTTTGTCACTTTTAGTAATAATTCATGGTCCAGATACATATTTCTAGCTCTCGTTTAATCCACGTCTAGATGGCTAACCTATATTTCAAAGAAATGTTACGAGTTCTCGAGCTCCATTTGGTAAGGGCTTTTTCGTACTTTTGAAATAATCCTCGCCCCATGTTATTTTTCTGCGCATGTTTGCTGTAAAACAATGGGTGTTTTTAGATAAATTTCATATTTGTAGGGGCCAATAAGCAACTTACCAGATTTTCTTATAAACCCAAAACCCTCGCTGCCGGACTCCTCCTCCTTTCTCTTACCTCCCGCCCTCTGCTCTCTGCAACATAGCTTCCTACCTCCTTACGTTTTTAGGTTTTATTCTGTAGTTGAGATGGGCAGAGATAAACTGAAATCTATCACCTCTTGTTTTACTCCTGATGGAGAGTACCTCGCCATTCTCACTCCCAATAGAACTGTTAAGGTTAGCTCTAATTCTGGAGTTTCTTTCAATCGATTTTGGCTCCAGCTCTATTTTCTGTTTGTGTACCATGTTTTTTTGAGATATATCCTTTGTTAAGTGACTATGATTTTGGTAACATTTGAAATTGGTGATTGACGTTCGTGTGAGATTAAACGTGTTTGCAGTAGTGAGGTTTTTTTTGGGGAAAAAAAATCCTTCATTTCCAATCGGACTTCTTACAAATGTGGTTTTGATTTCACAATGTATTATTTGTTGTTTAGTAGCCTTTCTAGTTTCTATCATTGTTCAAGCTATTGGGTTCCGTTTTCTTTCAAAGTTTATATGGGAAAAGTGATGTCTTTGTTTGTGGCAATGATGGTTGCTGCTTTGAATTATTATTAAATGCAAATTCTAAAAATTAACCTAGGTGTTCACTGTAAATTGCAGATATGGAGCACTAGTAAAGGAAGCTTATTGGCTGAGTTAAAGCAGTTGGATGATAACCCTGATGTTAGCTACACTTGTATGGCATGCAGTTTTGTTGGAAAGAAGGTACTACGAGAAAACCCCTGTTGTTTTTGATTTAGGGAGTTTAGAAAACAAGTTTCTGGTTATTAGATATCTCGGCTGATCAATTCTACCTTCACCTTTTAGCGTAGAAAAGAACGTGGCAATTGCTTGTTAGCTCTTGGCACTGGTGACGGTGACATCTTGGCGTTCAGTGTTCTCACGGGTGAGAAGAAGTGGAAATCCGATGCACATCATCCAAGGTAAAATAGTTAATTTTCTCGAATGCTTCTGATGTACTAATAGTATATGTGATAGGTTTCTAGATTTGGGTAAGATTCGAGCTTGCCTTTGTCTTTTATGCTAAAATGACCCCAGCTACATTGCCCTCATAGAACTAGTCTAGTTCATTTTGTTGCTATGTTGCATTTATTATTTTATTTGGCTGGCCATGTTAGATTCTTTCTCTTACTCACACACACCCACACGACACATACATCAAAAAGTTCAAAGCAACAGAACGTCAATCATAACTGAAGAAGAATAAGAAGTATAACTGCATAGTTATCTACTGGTCCGAGTTCCTAAAATATGTGACACCAGTCCTTTCATTTGAATGTAACACTCATGCATGGCTTCATGCTTTTTGATATGGACAGTATCTTGTGCGTCCATGAGCTACTTTTTATTTTATTTTATTTCATTTCATTATGTATTACCTATACTGATGAACTTATAGATGAGTTACTTTGCTCTTTGTTTATTTACAAAGTGGAGTTGCCGGTCTCTTCTTTGCAAATAAAGGCCGTAGTCTATATACTGTTGGGACAAATGGAATGACATCTGAAATAACATCAGAAACGGGAGAACTCATAAGAGAGTTTAAGACATCAAAGAAGTCCATCTCATCCCTAGCCTTTTCTTCCGGTGAGTAGTGAATTCATCACGAGTTATTTTCATCCTAATACCAGTGTGCCTAATTCATTTATCCTTCACGTGTCAGATGAGAAAATTCTAGTGGTAGCTGGATCTAGATTACGGATTTTCAGCTTGCAAACTGGGAAAGAGATTATGAAGTTCCCTAGTGACTTTGTAAGTTGCTTCAGTTGTCTGAACTAAAAGGATAGTTCTGTTCATGTAGTGCCTAATTATATTACTGTGTCATTACAGGGTACTGTACACCGTATCTCTGTCTCTGATGATGCAAAAACAATTGTGACATCAGAGTCTGGGGAGAAAAATCTTCAAGTGTGGAGATGTGATTTCAATTCTCAAACTGTAAGTAGTGGCCCTGTTCTTTCCATGAGGAATCCTCCACTAAGTTTTGAATGCAAGAATGGCTGCAATAAAGAAGATGCTTCAGTTGTCACAGCAGTATCAGAGTCTGGTGTAGCTTATGTGTGGGATTTAAAGACTGTCTCAGAAGATGAAGTTAACCCAACAAAGGTCACTGTGAAAGCCAACCAACATGAAGCAAACACGCAAATCCAGGAAAGTGTGAAGAAGAGTCGCACTTCCATTCTTGCAGCAAGATTGCATGCTCTAGAATCAAATGAACAAGTAACATGCCTTATCGCCTATGGATCAATAGATTCTGTGCAGTTTAGCCTCCTTGATATTAGTAATCCAGGGGAGAACATTGTTCTCACTGCCAGAAAAGAGACGGGAACTGATGGAGAAAAGGAGCCCGCTTCAACACAAGGTTCGGCACACACATTTTCATCTTCTTTGCCCTTTTACCTATTGTGCCAAAGCTCTATAATTGATGAGACGGAACAATTTAAATTCTGAACCATTATTTTGTAGCAATGAAATGGTATTAAATAAAAGTTAAATGGCTGTTCTATATTAAAATAGTTATTTAGCATGCTTTTCCTTAGTTTTCTGTGGCAGTGGTTCTGTAGTATAATTCTGGAGCATTTCTGTACAGGATCCCATGATTTGGAGTTGGAAGCAGCTGTTACACCTGCACAAAAGAAAAAGGAAAATAAAAAGCGAGCAGCATCTGATCTAGATGTTGGAACTACAACTGCCATGGCAGATGCTGGTTAGTTGCTTCATATTGCTTATATTTACTTTAGCTCTTACACAGAATTCTGGTTTACACTATCCAATCTAAGCAGCTAATTCCCTGTGGCAACTAACAGATAGTCATATCTGTAACTTCATTTGTGGCTCAACATATATGTACATGGCAGCTTCACATGAGCATAAAAATGATAGTGAGATTTAAATTTGTAGCAGCTCAAACTAAAATGATAATTCTGTAGGCAAGATGACAAATAATTTAGGAACTGCAGCAAATAAATGATTCCTATGGGCCTTGGGAAGGGTATGTAAAATTATCATATACGTCCTTATGAAAAGAAATCCATGCTGAGAAGCCTTTTTTAAAAAAAAATCCTAAATCATGGTTAATGTCATTATTTAGCTCTACAACTTTCCCCCTTTAGGCTGACCCTAGATTGGCAGGAAACAAACTTATTCACGATGATAGTATTACTTTCATTTTGTTTTCCTTAATATGATGAAAAATTTATGCATCCAGGCCCCTCTAAACCTTACTTCAACCAGAAAATTAGAAAGGAAGATTCCATCAACTACCCTATGCTGCTCTATTTGCAAGGCCATGTCCTTTAAAAAACCATCGATGTTAATACACCTCTGAAGCCAGAGTGGCTATCTTATTAGCATCACTGGCAGATACTCTGGCATTCCCTATCTTGATTTTTTTTTTCTATTTGAAATATGCATTTAAGTTAGTCTTCTGGTGAACATTTTGGTACTTGTGGTTTTCTACATGTAGACAAATGTGTGACTGAACTTTGGTATAATTATGAGACTGGTGTCCAATTTCCAATATAGGTCATGGTGAGGTTATGGACGCAATTGATGATTTGAATGAGCCAACCATGGAGGAGAGACTTGGCACTCTAAATTTACTAGATAATGGTAAAATCCTGACCCAAGAAAAACCGGAATCTTCTCTTTCAAAGCCTCCTAGTGCAGATTCAGTTCATGTTCTGCTTAAACAGGCATTGCGAGCTGATGATCGAGCACTCCTATTGGATTGTTTATACACCCAAGATGAAAAGGTTGCTTTCTTTTCAGAGGCTTTGTCAACAACTAATTATCAATGTCATGTTTTGTAAATGTTTATTAACTTGTTACCTCTATTGGTATTCAGGTTATTGCAAAGTCAACCTCACTGTTAAATCCATCTGATGTGTTGAAGCTTTTACATGCCCTGGTATCTACAATTCAGTCAAGGTAACACTTAACATTCATGTCATGAACTTCCACGATCTTGCTTGCCGGTTTGTACTTAGTTGTTCTGTGTTGGTAAGCTCAACTTCTACTGTTTATTTTTCCAACAGGGGTGCTGTGGTAGCCTGTGCACTTCCATGGCTTAGAAGTTTATTACTTCAGCATGCCAGCAAAATAATGTCTCAAGAATCCTCCTTAGCTGCCCTGAACTCTGTATATCAGGTGAGGAATAGTGAATTCATTGTGTTACACCAATTCTGACACCCAACATATACATTACAAATGACTTGTATGATACTCATGTTTTGTTATGTCTTCTTATATATTCAAAGTAACACATTTGTGCTTGTCATTGAATATCAATTTTGGTGCTATCTGATAATGTTAACTACTTACAATGACTACGGCATTCAAAGCTCAATTATTTCATTTTTGAATGGTGTTGTCAATGTGTCAGCTCATTGAATCCAGAGTGTCAACTTTCCAACCTGCTTTGGAGCTCTCAAGTTACTTGGACGTCCTATATGGACAGGTACATTTTTAACAATACAATTTCCATTAACCAGTAAGTAGCTTTGGCACGTTCTGTAGCCCTCATTCGTTTTAACTTTATGAACAGACTGTGGATGACGGTGAGGACGAGAATGCTGCTATGGAGCCAGCTATATATGAAGAGAGGGACGAAAGTGATGAAGAGGGTTCTGAAGATGCCATGGAGACTGATGATGAAGAAGAAGATGAAGGTAGAGGAGAAGCCATTGACGGTGAAGCCTTGGATGGTCTCAGTGACATGGAAGGAAGTCTAGATGACATGAGTGATTGATTCTCGAGCTTTGGTTCTAATCATGAGAAATTTTGACCACCAACAGCTGTGAAATGAGTGTACAACTAGTCAAGCTTAGTGTGTTGAATTTTCCTTCATTTTCTGAATATTTTACAGTCATTCTGGACCCGAATCAACATTTGGTGTATAATTAATTATATGGCATGCTTTAGTTTTGATTTATTTGCTCCAAAACAGCTTTTAACACATCATCAAAAGGCATTGAATACATGATACCCAACAACACCATGAAGTGACAGAAGTAGAACAAAAAGCAACTAAATTATTACATCCTTAAACAGACAAAGATCCTAGTATCCTCTCCTGGCGTAGGTGGTGGGGTCATCTTCTTCATCATCTCCTGCATTGTTCATCCCAAACGTGTTCTTCACAGCATCAGCCGCACTCTGTGCCATTTGCTTCACTCTCTCTCCCGTCTGCTGCACAACACCTCCTGTCTTCTCTTTCCCTGATTGGGCCGTCTCTTTCGTCCACTGGGCTGCTTCATGGGTCTTGTCTCTCGCTTGTTGGGCCGTGTCATAGGTCTTATCCCTTCCTGCTTGGGCCTTGTCCTTCATGTTGTCCATCATCTGCCCACTCCTTTCCTATACCATCACAAAATAAACATATAAAATGGCAGTGATCTAAAACGAAATCACGAGAATTGAAGATACTCGAAATCATCGTACTTACCTCAGCACGAGCCTTGGTCTCGCCGGCTCTGAAACGAAGATCCTGATTGGAAGACATTTGCTTCTTCGAAATATATTGTCTGAAAGCTTTGAAATTGTTTCTTGGTGAGTAGTGTGGTGGTCAACCTTGGATATTTATAATATCTCATGTGCTCCAACTTCTCAGCACGTGTCCTGCTGTCTCGACACATGCAAACGCCACGTGATCATGAACTGCCTCTAGAACCATGCCACGTATCGCCACACCTCGGCACTTGCCACGCGTCCGAGGTGGATTGCTTCGGGTATGTGCAAACAGAAAGAGACGTGGTTAGTTTGCGGAATCTTCATTTCCTTTAAATCTTTTGAAAGACAATACATAACACGTATTATTCCAGCTGCAATCATCTAAATACATATTAATTAATAAACAATTATTTATTATTTATTTTGATGGACTAAATTAAGCACATATGCCTAAAACGTCGTGAAGCTGAAAACAAAGCATATAGAGGTGGTCTTGGTCAAGCTCATCCGAGGCCTATGCAGAGGGGATCTCTCAAATTTGGATGGATCCACTTGTTTTGAAGACTTGCTATATATACGTTTATGCAGCAGCATTTACTTGCATAATGCAAGAGGCAATTGCTTCACAAATAATTAAATCATAAAATAAAAAACAAAAAATAATATCTCCTGGTGCCATTTTTGTCTTCTTCTTCCTCCATCATTCAAACATGGCACAGGTTATCTCTCCATTTTATTTTTACAAGATCAAGCTCTATAATTACTACCGAATTAATAATACTGTGACTCATTTTATTTTCACAGATGAAGAGGGATGATGAGAGGATGAGCCTAAACGCATACTACACAGAATATGATCAAGCTTACGAGGCTGAAGAATCTGCCCAACGCTCTGGCCTCAGATCCCAAGCCACCAACTTCTTCTATCAGGCAACCTCTCTATTCAACTCACTGTTCTGACAAATCAAGCTCTGACATAAACTTTATTCACCTTAACAATATTCATATTCCACACACAACACACTTATGTAAAATAGAAATGCAATGACCTGGGGTTTAAGGTACACACAAGCTATATAAATTTTCCATTTTGCAGACTGGTGAACAGATGAAGAACGCGGCGCAAGAAGCAGCTGAAGCCATGAAGAGCAGCTTCGGATTGAGTGAGGATGATGGCACCATGTACAGCGGCAGCACCAACAGCCCTATGAATAAACCAAAGTGCTAGGATATATGGATCTGTAGCTGTTTCCTTTACCAGGATGCTTTATTTCACTATGTACCAGATTGTATATATGTATGACAATGTTACAGCTCCTTTGTCCTGTACAAGTGAAAACAAAGCATCAGCTAAAAGTACTCTATACTATCTAGCAAATTTTGCCTCCATATAAAACAACTCTCATATACCCTCCACTTTCCTTCCATATATAAATATATACAAACGAAAAGTATGAAATACTGTTGAGACTTTATGATCTTGTTCCATGCAAAAAGAAGGATTGGAGTTTTGGGAACATATTAAAAATATATACTTACCAAGGAATAGCATCAATTTATAATTCCACAGATGGATGAAATTTCGAAGTGAGAGCAAGCTTAGTTTCTTCATCTTCCCACTGCAGACCATCCCACCAGCTTTGCTCTCCTGTAATCTCCTTCAGGCTATTCTTTGCACTGCTAGAACTAAATGGGAGCTGCTTCAGTCTTGGGCATTCCGAAACATCAACACTTAGCAAAGAAGGAAAAGGCAAGGCTCTAGGATAGATGGTTTTGAGCTTTGACAGACTATACAGGCGAATGATTTTGAGGCTAGAGAATATGTCCAAACTGCCCTCAGCTTCCCCACCTACAACTTCTACCAAGTTTGGGCAGTGATCAATGCATAGCTCAGAGAGGTTGTGGAAGTAACCATGGTTTCTGAAGCTATACTCCAGCACCAGCCCCTGCACCAAAGACTTGCAGTAATGAATAGAGAGAGTCTCGAGATTTTGCAAGGATGAGTCTGATCCTTTGATTGATGTCATGCCGGAGCAGGTCACAAGTGATAGCGCTCTTGTTCCCCTGTTCAACTTGGCAGAGTCTAATAAACAAAGAACAGAAGACTCATTGCATAATGTGATGCATATATCACTGGCACGCTTCATCTGTTCCAACACTGACAATAACATCATTTCATCTTGCAGTATGCCCCGATACACATGATGATGAAATGGAGATTCCAGCTTGCTAAACAGTTGCAGAGAAGAAAGAGTTGACATCACTTCTGGTGCAATTTGTTTGAGATTTATCATATCGTTCAACAAGAAAACCCTCAGGTTCTTCAGTTTCTTGAGCTCAGCTGGCAGCTCTCGTATTGCTGTTCCTGACAGGTTGAGGTAACACAAGGTGACCAACTCACCAATTCCCTCCAGAAACTCCAAGGAAGAATTATAAGACAAGTCCAGAACTTTTAAGAGCTGCATGGACTGGAAAAATTTGCTAGGAAATGTGAAAGAAATTCCCCGGCAATTGACTTCCCTGGCAATGAAAGTTAGGAGATTGGGACAATCTGTTATTTTAGTAATATCTTCAACATTTTGCCCCCAAAGTGACACTCTTTCCAAAGAAACTCCCCATCCAGCAGAGTGGATAGTTGTATTTGACTCAACTGCAGTTTCTGCATCTCCTACCCAAATCTTTCTCACCTTGCCATCATCACAAGCTATCCATAAGGCCATTTCGCGGATCACATCATGCACTGTCACATACATACCAAGATCATCAACTTGCAACAAACTAGCCAGCGCCAAACTTTCAATTATATGATGTCCATGATTACGAGCTTCATGTACATCATTGGATTCATAGATAATCCCCTCCCCAATCCAGAAGTCAATAAGTTCATCTATTTTAATACTATAGTGCGCGGGGAAAATAGAGCAATAGAGGAAAGAAGACTTTAGGGTGTCATTCTGCAAGTTATCATAACTTAACTTGAGCACAGGAAACACGTTCTCCACAATACCTGCCAACTTTGGCAAAGCTCTCTTCAGCGTTGTTATGGCATGCTCCCAGTTTCGGTGGTTCTTCCTGCTAGACATGGCCCGCCCAGCAGTAACGAGAGCAAGAGGCAGACCATGGCACTTCTGGGCAATATCTTCAGCTAACTTGGGGATACGTGGGTGGGACTTTAAAGTGTCTTCACCAACATTCATCTTGAACAATTGCAAGGCATCTTTTGGTGACAAACACTCTATCTTGATCTTCTTGTGAGCTCGCATCTGGCCACACACATCCTCTGATCGAGTTGTGAATATAACAGTGGATCCATTATCTAGATCTGGAATCCCTGCTTCTGAGAGGTCGAATCGCTCCCATAAATCATCTAACAAGAGCAGAAATCTTTTATGTTTCAAGAGCTTGGATATATATGCAGCTTTCTCCTCTGGGCTTCTAGTTTTCCATATGTCATCAGGGATCAGAAACTTGTTTCTTATGGCATCTTGAACCTTTTCAATGCTTGCATCTCGTTTGGTGTTGGACACCACAGCCCAAATCACCATATCGAAGCCTTTCTCAGCCCTGCTAGTGGTGGGGCGGATAAGAGAGATACCCTCGTTGTTAATTTTCTTCAAGAGGGTAGTCTTTCCAACGCCTGGCATTCCATACAGCCCAATAATCCCCACATTTTCATCTTGAACATGATCCAGAGCCTTTTCGAGCACTGAATCTAAGCCCACAGTTTTTTCCATGGGCCTATCATCAACTGCAGCAGGAGGCAGCTTGTAGGTAAGTTCAACACTCTCACCTGTCAGCATACTCACGTCCTTCTGAAGCTGCCTTACTTTCTTTCCAAGTTTGTAGCTGGTGCAACAATTCTTGGGGAACCAACTAACTCCAAAGCAAGGCTTCTGGTTTTTCTCTTCTTCAAGAGTTGTATTCACTTTCACCTCCATGACTTGGACTCGCTTTAACCAGTTCTCCAGTTGGTTTGTACGCTTCACTTGGTGTACTCCATGTGCCTCTTCATACTCAACCCGTCTCTGCTTATCTTCTCTTTCATCTTTCAGTTGGTTCATCATGGCTTCCAGGGACTTCACATTGCGTTTTAGATTGAGAAGGTAGGAAAAATGGTTGGCAGAGTAAGCTACTACGGATTTGAGGACTTCCCAGATTGGTGTCACAAAAGCATCCATGGGTTCTCAGTGATGATCACAGATATGAACAGAAAGGGGAAAATCAAATTTTGAAAGGCTAGAGAGAGAGAGAGGTGATGTTGATTGTGGGAATGTGATGTGAGTTAGACTGCCAACTCGCATTGATTGCCCAATAATGGAAAGAAATCCCAAGTCCACAAATACCCGATTAGCCCTTGCTCCTGTACAAAGAAAAGAAACATTCCATTCTTTTCCCTTTGTTCTTTTTCTTGAGTTCATCATGTCCCCTACAATTCCTTGCTTTTCCACAGTAGCAAGTATCTTTACACTGAGTCATCTACAATACACTGTTTGGTATTGAAAGAACAATACCAATTTTTTTGATAAAGAAACCATCCCCACCACCATGAGCATCCGAATTCTTCATCTTACAAATCACAATAGGCTCAAGCAACAGCTAGCAATCAAAAGAAATACACAATGGAGCAAGAAAGGAATGATGAAAGACACAGAGTGAATGTGACAGACAGACAAAGGGTATCAACCAACGAAGCCGTTACAGATGATAAATTTAATTCTGAATGAGCTCGATCAATGAACACCAAAAACCATACACTTCTTTCAATGAAATTTTTCACTGAGGCATTTTCACAAACAGTTGGTGGGCTATCCTGTGAAACCTCCCAATGTGAAGATTCAAAAATTGGATTTTCCAGCAAATAGTATCAAACTATAATAAAATTAGGGTGCAAGTAGCAGATGATTAAAGGGAATGCTGCATTAAAGTTGGCCACAGAATATATTATATTCCCATACCAGAGACCAAACCAAGCTTTATCTGATTTTACAGTTAATTAGTAACAATCACGAAATGAAACACACAATAGGAAGAGTAAAGCTAACCTTAAACCTGGTAGAGAATTGTGAGCATCACTGCTCTGGTTTGAGATCGTCGCATCTTCGTTCCTCAACATTCAAGACCATGCTATACAATTCTAGTAACCACTTCTGCTGAAAAACTGATAAGCTTGTTGGATTAGACCTTAACATTGATTTACTACAATTCATATTCCAGAAGGGTGTATAGGTAAATACGCAGATTACGCTACAAAAACAAATAATTAGAAATATTGGGCTTGAGATACGAATATGAGCCCAAACAAAATTAGGTAAATTCACCATGGATCTAAGTAAAAGGTGGCAAACCTACAAAGCCCATTTAGGCTGGTGACCATCTGAGCTTGTATCATCAACAAATTCACAAAATGATATTTGATATCTAATTTCTCATTCACCATTTGTTTGTTTATAGTTTGAGGTTAATATATTGAAGAACATGTAAACATATTTTACATGATTCAAAGACAAATCTTTCTTTTCTATAAATTAAACTCAAGTTGACAAAATAACAGTACACACGAACTAACCTTCTTGCAACTTTTGTCCTATAGATTTGTGAATGAGCATGTTTTTATTTATTTATATTATCATGTTGTTCATGCACTTAGCTTAATCAGTTGAGTTGAAAAGTTTATAATTTTAGTGGGTTTTTGAGAAGTTTCTTGCAATGCATTCCAATTTACCAGTGTTAACACACCCCTAAAAACTTAAATAAATAATTATCTTTAATTAGTTTAGGCAGTTATGTATAGTCTTGTTGCTTTCTGTTCTGCAGAGTTCATACCTCTCTCATTTTTCTTTCAAATATGATAATTGGTCCTTGGTAGTTGATAAATTTCGTCCTCCAAAATGAGCTGTGAATGTGCAAGGAGTGTTTCTTGGAATGTTTATCACTATAAAAGGACGACAAATCTAGAAGTCTCTTACACTAACATTGAAGCACAAGGAATACGAAATGCAGTAATTACATGCTTAAACTGTATTAGTTACATGTTATCGGTTTGTGTTTATCAAGTATAGTAATTGTTTTCTTTAATCTGGAAACAAATTAGAGCCCAGCTAGTCAGTCAAATCAACCCACAAGAGAACACACTAACCATAAATAGGAAGGAAAACATTTGCAACGTGGCTTGGTAGTGTTCAAAAACAGGATTTTCAAGGGAATTGAACCCGACGTGAATCGAACACGCAACCTTCTGATCTGGAGTCAGACGCGCTACCATTGCGCCACGGATTCCATTACTCTGAACTTGAACTATATCTGTATATCATTATTAACTGAATTTGGGATTGATAGAATTGAATTTATAATTTAATTAAAATTATTGGTTACCAAAATCTATTGATTTAATAAAATTATTTTATTGTACAGAATCAAACTAAATTATTATTTTTAGGGTTAATTACAAAAGTTTACCACTAATTTTATTAACCTACGATCTCTTAGGTCTACAGCATTAAAAACCTTATTTTTAAGTTTATTTTATCCTAAGAACAGATAAAAATAACAGAAAATACACATGTGCAAGACACGCGATATCTAAGTTTTCAAATTATAAAAACCATCACTGCTGGAAGGTCCTTAGCCGACAAAGTTAGTATGTCGCCCAAGGAAGGTAAGGCGTCGACTAAGGAACAATTCATCCAAATGTCGTAGCCTAAGCACTTGGACGACAAGATATGATCAGGTCGAGCTTTGTGTACTATTGAAATAGGCTTGAGGGTCTCGTTCATTGTCAATAACTTCTGGGCCTCCACGGTCTTCTCCTTGTCTCTCTTAACTTATTTTTGGCCTCTGGGACATTATGGGGGCGACAGAAGCATTTCTTCGCTGGTATTGATGGAGTTCTCGTAATCAATGTCTTGTGAGGATGTGTATGATCTGTTCTTGCCTATCTTCTTTCTCTTGCTTGAGGATAAAGATAAATCTTGGTCTGACCATTTAGGTAGGTTCCTGATCTTATCGCATCAATGATTGTACTAGAAGGTCGGGCCGTGTTTGTTGGTGTGCTCGGCCTCAGCCTCTTCCATAATTTGGTCGTCGGACATATCAATCATTGTTGCGTACGTTTTCTATAGTATATGCAGTTAAACTCATTGTTATTTGGCATTGCTTTTTTTTTTTTCCTAATGATCTTTGCATTACTTTGCCTTCAATGTTGTGCCACTTTCGTGGCATAAATTGTATTTAGACGCAACTTATCTTCAATACATGTCACCCTCTTGTAGTTGCCTTGAATTACATCAAGGAAGTTGTGAATCTAGACGTCAACCAATACCTTCTTGGCCTTAGCATTCTACGACATCCAGACAGTCTTCGACTTTTCTTGTACGGGTTGCGGCTCCTTCTCCACCAGGACGTCGTCATCAAGTCTAGTACTTTCCACATATCAACTCCTATATAAGGGGTCCATGGTGACCATTCGGAGCCTCGCATGGACCACATGCATTGCGCGGTTGGGTTCATGGGCATGCTCAGTATTCGATTTACTGAAGAAATGCAGAACTCGAAGATTTTGATACACACTTTCATTTGGGGTGAATGGGAAAAGATTGCCTCAGTTCGGATTGTTCTCTGCAACTCGGGAACATGAAGTAGGAAGTGTATGTGTGTTGAATATAGGAATATTGTTGTTGGGATTCATGGCATAAGAAGTAGTAGAGTAGGGCAATGAAGATGAATCGATAGAATAAAAAGGTTGGGAAAAATAACGTGGAGCCTTTTAGAATATTGGTAAGTTGTATACATGTACAGGAGTTTTTACAAAATTTAATGGAAACAAAGATGAAAAAATTAAAGAAAGAACCGTTGTATAAAGTTGTTACAATGACTCTTTATGCTGTTATACGTGTCGGCTTGTCATTGATGTCGCATGCACTCAATTGACTCTCGACATCAACTTTACAAGTCACGCTATATCCTTCATTTCGATAGTACTTTTATCGTGTCTCGATACAATTTAAAGTGTCGATTTTACTCTACAAAATGAACGACTTTTTAACGTTATCCTTACTCTTAGACGGTCTTCACAATATTCTTGTACTTGAATTTTTCGGTAATAAACATTACTTTAAAATATATATATAAGAGGCGAGGGAGAAGACAGTAATTACAGGACTAGATGATTAGTTAGTAACAGTGAGAAAGAGAAGAAGATGGTCGTAGTCATTGCATGGAAACGATTCCCAATGAGAGAATCGAATCAGCCCACACCCACTTCTTCTCTTTTACCACCTTTTTCTTTCCCCAATAAATTTACTATAGTGGTCGCCACATTTTTTTTTCTTTCTTTTTCTTCCCATTACATTGTGCTATTAATTATGAACTTGTCTGTAAATATCACATTTCTCTAAACCTATGCATAATAACCAGAAGATATGGCATACATGTTTATGTCTTCTTTTTCGAAAGGGAAGAGAAATGGAATTGGAAGCTAGCTAGCCGCAGCAGCAACAATGGGTGAAAGAGAAAGTAAAGGAAAAGAAAAGAAAGGAAAAGAAAAGAAAAGAAAAGAAAGATGGTCAAAATGAAACCTCGAAGGCTTGTTATTCCATCCTCAATCCCTTTATTGAAACTCACCATTTGCCCTTCCTTTTCCTTTTCATTTTTCTCTTCTTTTCCTTGCTTCATACTGCCATAAATCATCACTGACTCCTCTGTCCCTCAACCAAATCAAAAGAATCAAGAACTTTTTCTATTTCATATTTATTTCTTCTTAATTTATTTATCCCTAACACCACGACTTTGTGTCAAAATCTTGTATATACATCTCATTATTCAACGTTTATAAAGAATTAACAATTTTTGGATTATACTTTTATATATATATATATAAAAACATTAATACTCCTTCCCATCAAAAAATCGTGAATAAAATTATTAAGTATTGTATAGACTTAGTGAGAGTAACAATTTCTTTTGTCAGTTTTGAAACTAAACAACGTAATAAACGTGTATCTAAAACGTAGTGACAAATAACACTTTTATTGTCTCCGCTAAAATTGATGATATAATATAGCTAAGAGGAAAAAAAAACGTCTTCTTGATGATCTAGTGTACAAATTAGAAGAGCAATCTATACTCTCCAACAGACATGAGAAGGAATTAAGTTAAAAGTAATTATAAGTTAGAGATAAAAGAAATATTGTCCTCTAATCATATTTCAACAAGTAGTGTGCTTATATTTAAATAATTATCCTATCCAAAGCCAAAAACATATTTATAATGCAAAACTACCAAAAAAAAAAAAGTATGTCAAATCGAATAAATTGATATGTTATTCTTGAATGTGTCATTTGACTTGCCCACAAAATGAGGGACTAAGCAGGAAAATAAAGGAGAATATTCAAATTTTTGAAAAGCAAACAATTACTTTACCCTAATATAGACCGTCAACATATGTGGAGTCGGAAAGTTGTAATGAAGGAGACATGACAAGTTTGTGAAAATGATTGTGATAAGAACTAGTGGCCCTATATATACATGAATATATTATTTAGAATATTCTTTTTATGTTTGTTACAGTTGGAGAGGTAATTAATGAAGAATTAGTTGATTAATTAGATAATGATCGGGGCCTAGATGCCATGGTCAAAGGGCCTTTTCTAGGGTTCATGGCTCCCTTGATTGTGAATATATATGAGGATTATTCTTCTATATTAGCCTTCCGTATCAAATCAGCTTCTTTGCAAGATTATTATAATCGCCTTACATGTGTAACAATAACGTCTATATCCATTTGGATTTTGTAAAAAGAGTTTACTTCAAGACGAAGGTATTGCTTATATTAATTGCTATTTTATATCCTCTCTTTTCTAAAAAATAAATAATTATTGAAAAGATATAAAAGATTGTTTTTAGTTTATTTTCATTATTTACCTTAATTTATACGTTTTGTATTTCTTTCACTCAGTTTACTAACATTTAGAAGCATTTTATAGATAATGCATTGAAAGAAAGCAAAATAATTAGAAGTCTCAATGTTTAAATTTTTTGCAGGGCCACTTAAGATTAATGTGCAAAAAGAGCACCAATCAGAATAAATTAATTGATTAAAAGAGTTGTTTCTCTTGATCAATAAGGATCGAATGATAAACAATAACAAGTTTAGGCATCTAACTTTTTATTATGAATATGACGTTTTAATTCATTTCTTTATTTTGATATTTTAGATTATTGATAATTATGTCTGACTATCCCTATATTGACAGCTTCTTCATATGACACGCCTAATTTATATTTTGGCTGGACGACTACCCTAAGTTTTAAAAATTTCACCGTCACATTTTCATCACATTTTCTGTTATTGTTAATACAAAATGATCAAAATACCCCTCAAAACCTTTCAAATTTTCTAAAATTACCATTAGATCTTCTGGGTTTTTTTTCCTTCTTTCTTTTCCCAGTTATACAAAACTGATCTCTAAAATTTATCAGAAAAGAAAAATCTCCTTTTCATTTGTGCTAAAACTCTATCTATCATCTGGATGTTGAAATACAAAAGTCTTGCATTGGTTATCAAATTCCAAAAGCAAACAATACCAAAATTAATAAAATGATTTCATTATACATAGTTTTATAGAGAAGGGGATAGTAAAATTGAAATATGATTTCATAATACCCAGATTCCAATTTTTGAACATCTGGAAATCAAACCCCAAATTTTGTTCAAGCATGCCCTAGATTCGAAAATCTAAAAATCAAACCCCAAGTTTCAAAAATTGGCCCCATAGATTCGAAAATCATATACGATCGACCGTGTTGCTTCCCCGGTCATTGATTGACTCCATGTCGCTGGAGAAATCGAGGATGAACATCCAACCACTCTTGCCGGTCTCGAAATGGTGT
>JAYMSW010000358.1:0-24173 GCA_036897725.1 Erodium texanum | reverse complement strand
GGTGTTGCTGGGTCATCGTCTGTACGGACTTATGGGTACCATGAGCTGCCGAAGAACCACCTCATCAATCTCTCTATTCTCAAGCTGGATGGTTCTCTCTTCGGTAGTTTACTTATTTGTCTCGAGAATTTGTTTTTTATTTTGATTTTTTTTGTTGTCTGAGTGACTTTTGCTGGTTTGCTATATTATGAAGCAAAGTGAGAGAATTTTGAATGCTGAAGCAATTTCTATGTTTGGGGAACAGAGAAGTTGAAAATAATAGTGAACCAGAAATTTGTTCACGAACTCACCTGGGTTAGACTTAATTCTAAATAGCATCACTTGATTTGTAAGACCCTTTTACCCATAAAAAAATTGCAATAGCAGTTGGAAGTTACAACCAATTCTTGTATGACATCCAAATCTCTAAGATTTTATGTATATATAATAATCTTTTATCTTTGTAAGAAGTTATTTTGGGAGATTCAACTGCAAGGTTTGAAACTGAGAACAAACATGACTTATATTGATTTTCTTTTGATTCCCACTGTCTACTACTGTTTTAGTCACGGAGCTATACATAGTTATTTATAAATATTGTTAAAGTTGGGTGAAGAAAGAGGAGAACTTAGTTTTGATCTAAAACTAACATTGTCTTTTGATGCAACAGAAGTTCATGTTGCAAAAAAAGCAACTGTGGGCGATCTGAAACAAGCGGTAGAGGAAATATTTTGTTCATTGCCTAAGGAAGGACAAGGACAGATTTCATGGTATAACTCATTCTAGCTAACTGATTAATTGTAAGGTTGCAGAAGAAGGACACTATTTTGTAGCTTTGATTATTTGAGTAAATTAGGACTTGTTTTGCCGTTGATGCACTTGAATGCGTTCTTCAGAACTTTTATCTGATTCAATGTCTTATACACTCAGGTCACATGTCTGGGGACACTTTTGTTTATGTTATGAAGGGCAAAAACTACTTAGTGACAAGGCACATATCCAAAGTCTTGGTATCAAGGATGGCAATCAGGTTAGTGTTCTGTTGGACCATTGCTCTATTTTGTGGGAAACTTGAGGAAATTAGTGTCTTTAGGAATGGTAGTTGGTACAGTTCAATAGTCATTCAGTGAGCTGTTACAGACTTGTGAAGGTGTTAATTTTATGAAAAAACTACAGTCAAAGGATTATAGGGAGCTCTTGAAATGGTAGAGAGATATAGAACTGCAATATATGCTATTATAGCTGGCATCTTAACCTATTGAACCCAACTATTTGAACTTCTACAATCAAATGGGAATATTTTATATTAACAGTTAAAATTGACGTCTGTTTATTTTGATAAACCATACTGTTCCCTAGTGAGAAGTTTTTTTTTGGCTTTGTCATTTTTATCTTAGGGGAATGGTCTCCAGCTATGCATCAACCCCATCAACTCTTTTTTCTTTGCTGATTATTTACTTTCTTTACTCATTTCACCATCATCCTAACTGGCCTTCTAGAATTTTTCCATTTAACTACTTAATTTAGTGCCATTTATTGATGTAATAATATTTAGTATCTATTACTACAAAAAAAGTTCTCTTGCCTTATCTTTCTAGTTAATGGAGACTCGTCTGAGTTTACCATGTGGAGGAGCATTGCAGTAGGGATCTTAAATTGTTTCTTATTACATGCTAAGTTTTTGTTCTTTCTTTATGTGATGGTATTTTATTTACGTGAAAGAAAGAATGATCTTTTCAAAACAAAAACTTAGATATTCCCGTTTTCAATTCAAAGTTCTTGGCATTTACATTGATGTTTCAGGTTCTCTGCTCTGTGTGGTTTATTGGATGGATTGTTTCCTAACACACTTGTGTACTGTTACATGTCTTATTCGAGTATGTACAGCTTCAGTTTATCCGGCATTTATCCATCTGCAACTCACCGCTGATTAAACATACTAAAAGTGAGGGTGGTGTTACTTCCAAAAAGTCTTGGAGGTAATAATCCTTTGTTCTTCACCTCTGCCTTTTCCTAGTGTTATAAAAACACAAGTCGTGTGATCTCATCTCTCTGGACCCGTCGCTAAATAATATTGTGGTTATCACAAAGATGGCTAGGGCTATTCACATGTCAAAATTTTGCGTGTTACTAATTCATGTCTATGTGGCACTGCACTGAATTTGTGAAACATGTATGCTGCTACAGATTTACTGTTATCTTGTCTAACCAGTATAGACGTGCATTTAAACATCATTTGTGGGCATTATTCGTGTTCTTATGCATTACTTGCATGCATCTGATCGGCTCACAAATCAGGAAAGATGCCCACTTTTCTTTCTTCTAATTTTGGTTGCACAAGACATGAATGCTTGGATGATCCCACAAAATCCTATTATCCCTAAAGCACTTGCCAACAAGCACTGTCTAAATTTAGAGGAATGAGCCACACAAAAAACATGTTTGTGTATCAGGATACTTTTGCTCATGTGAAAAAGCCATGACAGTGATGTTCATTGATTTCCTAGAAAAAGAAAGTCAAGTAATAAAAAGGCCTGAAAAGACAACATGTAATGAGTGAACTGGTGAGTGGATGAACCTTGAGTATGTGATGCTGTATGTGAAATTATCATGCCATTATAGCTTCCTAGTCCTAGCTGCAAAACTCATGATTATCCAATTTTTGAAAAAAAGACGAGTGTGCATGTAGTATAAAGGCTAAAGCCTACAATTTCAATTACTTGAATTAACTGATGATGCTTATGATGGTAACAGATGTATAATGTACAATTCCCACTAATGTCTCTCAACTGTGCTTGCTGAGAGCAGGTTGAAACTGGGGTCAAGTGCTCACAAAGAGAAAGAACAGTATGAAAGAATTGATGGCTTTTATGAAGAGGAAGAGGAAGCTCACAAGTCAGAGTTCAAGTTGGCTCACTTCCTCAAAGGATGGCTCTCCTACTCCAGATTAGGAGGTCCTTCCCGAAAGAAAGAACACAACCCTCGCGGCTCAAGATTTTCCCTGCAATGCTTAGGAGGTAGGCCTAGGATTTATAGCTGTAGGAGTAATTAGCCATAGCAATGAAATCGAATTAGGTGTTCCACAACGTGTAATTAACAGCTTATCAGTGAAATTGGAGGACATGATTTAGGTGCATGTAAATCCTTCCCTGAATTGGAATGGAATTGATCTGGACCATTTCTGAACTTGTACACTATGTTTGTTGCATATACAGGAAGCTAATCTCAAAACGACAAAGGCGGCATATACAACGGCATCCTATGCCTTGAACAACTAGCTCGCTATAAGCGCTCAGAACGACGTCGTATCTTCACTCGATCTCTTCTTACACAGAAGCTCCCGCATCTACGCACCGATCCAGACCAGCACAAACACATGGCTTTCCCGGTACAGAGAGGCATTGTCATCACTGTGCCAGTTCTTGTACTCTGCGTCTCTGGAGGAGCTATCTTTCTCTTCTTCCTCCTCTCCTCTCTCTCATCCTGCTCCTGCCCCACTCCATCTTCTTCGGTAAAGGCCGGTGGGTCCTCTTTGTTTACCGACGATAGGTCCGGCACCTCCGTCGGCGGTGATGAAGGGAAGCTGAAGGAAAGCGTTCTGGGCACGACGAAAGAGGATATTGAGTGGATCAGGGATCAGATCCGAGTGAATGGGTTGCAGATGCACGAGAACGTGCTTCGGAAGGGGATAAACCCACGCACCAGGGCTAAGCAGCTCCAAGATCTCCTCCAGTATGTTCTCTCTCTTTCCCTCTCTATCTCTATATGTATCATTAGCTTCATGGTTATATATTAATTGGAATTGTTAAAGTTGTTGCCTTTAGTTTCTCTGTAAAATGTGAATGCAAAGTAGCTCTCTTGGACAGATTTGATACCAATTGGGTTATTTCGATGTTCAGGATCTGGAGTGAATTGTGAGATTTTACTTAATTATCTTAGGATTCATTCAAATGGGTGTGTGTATGTAAATGCATTTGATTACAACACTACACTTTAAATTGCTTCCATGAACTGCATTGTCTTTCCTGAAAGATAAGGGATAAACTACAAATATGTTTGTGATTTTAATATGCAATGCTTGGAACTTGGAAATGTATAATTGAAATAGAGGTTTCTAATTTAGTGTTACATTTTTATAAAATTTGATCTTACTATGTGAGGAGAAATGCCAACTGATGAGGAAAGTTATGACTTCAGAGGATCTTAATTTTTGTACCTACTATTTTCCTCTTCACTTTTGTTCCCTAGATTGTTCCCTAAAGCACTATCATTTCACATGTCATGTATTCCAAGGTCCAATTGTAGGAAACTTGTCAATAAGTCACTGATTCCCCCATTTAGTATTCTGATGCCTTTTGCGTTTGGTAGTTTCAAGAACATCCTTGTGTTCATATTGACTCCTGGAGATATACAGTACTTGGTTATATTGGTGTCTTCATCACCAAAATGAGCTCTCTTTGGTGATACTGATATAGAACAACCCAATTAATTTAGTCTGTAGACCTAAATAAATAAGTAAAATTCTATTCAGGTTATATTTCTATATATTTTCTTTTCATCTATTAGGGATCTTTCGAACAACAACCTTTAAATTTGCAGTCTTGAATTTGTCATGCTTGTTCTCATTGTCTTTCTAATGCAATGATTTTGGAGGCAATTTAGTTTGGCCATTAGACTTATGTTCCATTGCCTGGTGATAGATTTATGAATGTGTAATGAAACTAAAATATAATAATTTTTAGAATATTAATTGTTATGTAAAACTTGCTCTCAGTTTTTTCCCGAGTGATCTAGCTGTGCACAAAACTCTCTATACCGCTCCAAACTCTTTATTTCTTGTGGTATTGTTTGCAGTCATTACATAACATTGAATCTAATGCTTTTTCATTTTTTTGTTCTTTTTAACTTGTAAGTGCCTAGAAAGAGGTGGTGACTTGTTTGTCAAAATATATCCAGGTTCAAAGGCATATCACACTACGAAGAAGAATCAGAATCCAACAACCACACAGCCCTCCCATGCCCAGGTGAACTTCTTGTGGAGGAGCACCATAGCAACTATGGTGAGCCCTGGGCTGGTGGTCGAGATGTCTTTGAGTTCCTTGCTCAATCTTCCCGCCTCTCACCAAACTCACGCGTCCTCGAGATTGGCTGTGGCACTCTCAGAGTTGGCTTACACTTCATTCGCTATCTCAACCCCGAGCACTTCCACTGTCTTGAGAGAGACGAGCTCTCCTTAATGGCTGCTTTTAGGTATGAGCTTCCTTCTCAAGGCCTATTGTACAAGCGCCCTCTGATTGTCCGTGGTGAGGATATGGACTTCGCCAAGTTTGGTCCGGGTGTTGTGTATGATCTGATATATGCCAGTGCTGTTTTTCTTCATATGCCCGATAAGCTTGTGTGGGTGGGATTAGAGAGACTTGCTAGGAAGTTGAAGCCTTATGAGGGGAGGATCTTTGTGTCACATAATATCAAGTTCTGTTCTAGGCTTGGAGGAGAGGAGTGTACCAAGAGGCTCACAAGTTTCGGTCTTGAGTATATTGGGAAGCATACACACGATAGCTTGCTTTTTAATCATTACGAGATTTGGTTTGAGTTTCGGCGTTCCAAATCTTAGCATTTTATGAATTCATTCATGTTTGCATTTTGTCAATACGAGGAGCTGTATTTTTTGTTCTGTACCTACATAATGTATGGCTAATTTGATTTTCAAATACCAATTGTAGTAGACATTTCATGTTCTTTCTTATGGTTGATTGTTCATTAGAAACTCAAGTTGAAGTGGAACTTCTTACTTGCTAAGCAAGGCATGGATATTACTTACTAGGTTTGAACTCCATCACAGGCTATCAAACAAAACAGTCATGTTCTTGCTTGTGGTTGCTGCTTTGTATTTTTCTCTATGCTCAAGCAAAATGACAATTTTCTTCTTACTGGATTTTGGAAGCAAGCATGTGTAACCATGATCTATGACTATATATATGTGGTTGTGGAGTGTTTCTAAGGTTTTATTGAATTCTAGTATTCTGATTTTTTTTTTTTTACGTATAGTACAAGATATTGAAGCTTTATTTTATTAATAATTTAGTTTTTAGATACAAAAAGATAATGTGTATTTTTATCAACTCTAAAAATAATTACACAATTTACTATTTAAAAAAAGAAACTCTAAGTTGGGTCTTCACAATACCTGTAGGAAAGATGGCTGAACAAGTTGAATCAACTCCTGTAACTCCATTCGAGTTCGAACTCTTTGAAGGAGATCCAGACCATCTCAGAACAGTTGTGGCAACACCAGACATGGCTGGTCCATGGATCAATCCTTCATCCTTGAAACCCAAGCACAGGATCAGTCAAGGCCCATTTGGTGATGTCTGGTTAGCAAATCACCATCACTCAGAAGATTATTTCAACGAGTACCATGAAGTAGCTCTTAAGATTTTGCATCCAATGAAGGGTGAGCACACTCAGACGTTCATTAACAAGTTCGAGAGAATATTTTACATGTTGCAAGGAATCGAAGGAACATGTTGGTTACATGGTATATCAGTCCTAGATGGAAAGGTAACATTTTCTTCGTATCTCTTTAAATGGAAGTGCCTGGTTTTTGCGCTTTAATCTTATACATAAAATTGTGGCAGGTTTGCATTGTTATGAAACTCTACGACGGATCAGTGAGGGATATGATGGATAAGCTCGAGGAAGGGAAGCTTCAGTTGTCTGAAGTGTTAAGGTTTGTACACTTATATGTTTCTTGTGAGACTGTTTTTGGTATTTGATTTAGCAAATTTTCAGACAATGAATGTATCTACAGATATGGTGTTGAACTGGGGAAAGCAATTTGTGAGCTGCACTCAATTGGGATATTGTGTCTAAACCTGAAGCCTTCTAATTTTCTTCTCAATGAACAAGACCAAGTGTTTCTTGGAGATATTGGGATCTCTCATCTCCTTCTTGGGATCTCATTACCCAATTCAACCATGTATCTTAAACCTGGAACACCAAACTACATGGCTCCTGAACTCTGGGAACCTGAAGTCATAGGTCCTCTGTCTTCTCGGACAGATACATATGGATTTGGGTGCAGCATAGTGGAGATGCTAACTGGTACTCAACCTTGGGTTGATAAATCAGATGAAGAAATTTACGAACTAGTTGTGATCAAGCAAGAGAAGCCACTTGTTCCTAGTAACTTGCCTCAAGCAATCAAGAATGTTATCAACGGCTGCTTTGAGTATGATCTCAGAGATAGGCCTCTGGTAGCTGATATAGTTCATGCATTTGAGAGTTTCTTGGAAGACCCATGTGAAGTGGAGCTTGATGCTTCTCATGGGGTTGTGGAGAAGGATCAAGATGTTGAGAATTTTCATTGGGCTGTGAGGCCTGTTGTGGCTGTTTTGGGCTTGTTTGTGGCCATGAAGGTTGGTGCTTCAATTGGAGGAAATGTGAGTGCAAGAAGAACTTGAAGAAGAACTATAGCAATGGCTTTGGTTAATTAATGGTTACAACTGTTAGAGGTGATTTGATCAAGGTTCATGGTTATGGAATGTCTGTGACCATTACAGGCATGCTTATGGTTAAGATCATCTCTCAAAGCATATAATAAAGCTGTGTATAAGTAGAAACAATGGTGTGTATGTATATTTTTATATTTGTATATACATTCTTATTCAATTCCTTTTGTAGATTATAAATGTATGATACTTGTGTTTTTATGTTGTATAGTTTAAAACAAAGGGCTCTTGAGTGTATTGTGGTATAATGGACACTGTTAGCACTGGATCACTGCTCTGGTTTAGTTTATCCAGAAACGCATTAGTGTCATATGAAATGACATTAGTACCCTTTCCATCCTTATAAATTCTCCGTTCGGACCTACAGTCACTGTTCGGTTTCAGGTTAGAGAGAAGAGATAAAATCGAACAAAGACCATTGAAGACGACGAAGAGCTTCAAGTAAAGAAGAGAAGAGCGATGAAAGGCGTGCTGTGTCATCCCCTCATGTAAGCTTCGTTTCCTTTCTGTTTGTTTCTCGAGAAAATGCAAGAAAAAAGATTGGTCGCGAGAAATGTCTGAGCGCCGTTGAAGTTTCCTTTTCTTTCATGGTTGCGGAGACAACAAATCGTGGGGTTTTGGAAAAATTGGATCTTTTTTCTTGATAATTCCGTTCTCCATTAAAAAAAAATGATGGTGCATTGTGTAGTCATTTGTTTGTTTCCCGAGAAAACGAAGCAAAATGTGGGATTTTAAATTAGTCAACTTTTAATTAATCCAAATTCTCTTCTTGATGTCAGTGGAATTCTTGATTTTACAACTCTGCAATGAGTGATAGATTTTTGTTTCCTGTTTGGTTCCCAGGAAAACAAATGGAAACTCAACTAATTGGCTATCTTTGCCTTTTGATTTGTTTATGTAGGAACTACTCTGAGGATGATGACTATGAAGAAATCAAAGAACGTAAAGAAACTGCAATGAAAGATAAACAATTAGGGAGAGAACTCCAATGCATGTCACTCTACAAGCGTGAATCGAACAAGAGAGGTGATTAAAAACTCATAACTTTCCTTCACTTTCTCGAGAATTTGTTTACATTGTGACTTCAGTGAGCCTTGAAATGCAATTGCTGTGAATCTATTGATCTGATTCCTCAGTAGCGTGGGTCAATTTGAGTAATAGCTGCAGATTTAGATCTTTGTGAACTCATCGTCTAAAGAACTTCAATATAGTGTAGTCATTTTTATATCCACGAGCTTTGAAACACTAGCTTAATACTGATTATGCAACCGGCATGCTCAATATACAAACATTGCAGCTAAAGGAACATCATTGCACTAAATTGCAACTGAACAAGCACTGAAGTGTAGTTGTTGTTAAGGTTTAGACTTTGTTTGTTCCATGTTCTCGTGGGCATAGTATACTTTTGAAACACTGTTATGCTACCAATTCTGAAGTCGAGATGCAATTCTTGTAATCTTCTATGTGATCAGGGGAAGAGGCGGAGAAGCACAATGAGTGGAGGCAAGAGCAGAAGAGTAGAGCAGCGAGGCTGGAGAAGCAACTGAAAGCAAGGTGGGAGCTCGAGGAGCTCATAGAGGAGCAGCTCAACCGGTTCCACGCCCACAACAGATCCATGGTGCCAACCCAGCTCAAGGACGTGGCCCAGTTCCTCATGCCCAAATGGTCTCCACCCCAGGAGCTCGCCTCCTTGTCCTGGCTCGGGGGTTGGCGACCCTCTTCCTTACTTGACCTCCTCCGAGGCCTGGCACACTCATCTTCTTCCTTGTCCTGTGCGGTCAACACCGAAAGCCCGCTGGCCCAACTCATCCACGACATCAGGATTGACGAGTCAATCATTGATGAAGAAATGGCTGAGATTCAGGCCACTTGTATCTTGTACCTCCCGTTCTCACCCCTGAACAACCATTCAGGTGGTGCTGCTTTGGGCTGTGTTTATTCCGAGTTCAACAAGATCGAGAAGGTCATCATCAAGGCTCAACAGCTAAGGTTCACTCTTTACAATGTCTTGTGTATGTGTATACATGTTGTAAGGTCAATTGCACATAACTACCTTTATGAATTGCCCACAAACATATAACCTCGTAGCAAATTTCCACAAACACATAACCACCCTTATGAATTTCCATAGCAGTCGTGTGCGATTTACCTTATGTTGTATATGTGAGCAAGAAGTGAAGAACGTGACATTCCATGGATGTAATGTAACAGGTCCAAGGCATTGGAGATGGTGGTGAAGAAGGTGCTGAGCCAGACTGATGCAGCAGAGTTCTTGGTTGCTTTTGCTGGGATTCAAGAAGCAATTCACCAGTTTGCAGAGCAACAAAAAGCCCGAAAAGGACCTGTGACCTTGCCTTTTAATAAGCCCAGAAAAAGGTCTTAGATTAACAATTTAGCTTCTTGTTTCTGGGTTTTGAGTTGTTGATTTGCTTCTTCTACATATCAGATTGACACTTATATGCTACTAAACAAAGTGATCATGAGTTCGAGTTCATAACAATTTCAATATGTTGGATCAGATTATCTGGAACGTTTCATCTACCAAGCTTGAATTTTTGGGTGATTCAGATTTTAATTGACATTAGACTGAATGTGGTGTTAATTTACATAATGTTCGAGACATGTAATTTAAATATTCTCTTTTTTTTTTAATGTAAAAAAAATGGGAATTTGTTAAAATTAGAGCAATAAAGTTAATTAAAAATAGATAGGAAAAGAGAGTTAAGGTGCTGTCACGTGAGCAGCACCTGGTTTAATCATGTGGATGCATGCAGGGGAGTGCATCTAATTCGCGGTATCGCTTTCGGCTTTCAAATTTCATTTTTCACGCGCCGCTAGTGGACGTGATCGACAACCACTGCACCGTCGTCCTCCGCTTTTTTCTCCACCGAATAAATAAAAAATTACAAAATAAAGAAAGCGACGATCCCAAGTTCACAGCAACAAACAAAGCACATATAAACCTAAGGCCAAAGAAACCTCTAGCTATGCTCATCTCTCTTTATCCCCAAATCTGAAACCTCAACCCTCGGCAAAACCCTAACCCTAATTTATTATCGTGTTCTGTAGCGGGTTTGGAGACGAAGCTGTACGGAGAGGACACAGCTGAGGCCGGAAGAGTGGGAAGAATTTTGAACAATGTCTGCGGTGGTGTGCGGAAGCAAGAGATCCTTCTTCGAAGACCTCCCGTCGCCTTCCGCCTCCAAGAGGATTCGCTGTTCGTCTTCCTCACCCGTCCGCTTCTCGCCCCCGTCGCTCGTCGATCAGCTCCGTGCTGTTTTTCCTCACATGGAAACCCAGGTCTGGTTATGCTCTCTATCTATATGTTCTCTCTCTCTCTCTCTCTTTTTCCAGAAAATAGATTGATTTGATTTTGCTGGGTTGATTTGGTTTGGCTTGAATTTGTTGAATGGATATCAGGATAACGTAGTGAAATTATTCATCGAGTTCTTAGCTGATGTTTTTTTGTTTGAAAAATAGAAACTTGCATTCATTTATGTGGCCAATGATTTGGTTTGATTTTAATTCGTGTTGGAGACTATTTAAATCTTTTAGTGGGATAATTGTTGGTTGATGATTTTTTTGATGTGTGAGTAATACTGTTCATCTGGTTTGCAATGAAAGAGCAATTGAAATATTTGTAATTTTTACTTTTTAATAATTTCCCCTGTTGGATTTAAGCTGGGTAACATTTGGTGGCTTTATTTCTTATACGTAGTGTTATTGAAGGTTGGTATAATTAGGAGATTCACATTTTGAATATTCCAATTCACATTGATTTACATTTACCCATAATTGATCACACATCAAGGTTGAATAGGAAATAGGTCTGAATGTTTTGCTGTTAGGATGATACAATTTGAGTGACGTGCATCACTGATACGTAATTACACAGGTTTTATGGGTAATGCTAGTTCTCGGAATCTGAAAATCTTACACTGTTATGTCGTTTCCATATTTATTCTGGAAACACTATTTTCAGCATTTTCTTCACCCATACCTCAAATTAGGAGTCCTATTTGGCCTGAATTTTGAGCTTCCAGTCCATGTATTTGTTAACAGTACAGCAATAATACTCATCTTTTTGCTATCTTCTATCTTTGATAAGTTGACAAGCTATTCAAGTGCAAGAGAATTTATTTATAGCTTGAATAAGATTACTGTCCAATTGTTGGCTTTTAGTGTTATCATTTTACTGTGCAATAAATGTTTTTTTTTTCTCTTAACACTACTTTTAGCCAGACAAATTGCACTCATTTTTCTAATATGTGATAAAAAAATTTGTTTTTCAATATTTATTTTACAGCCTATCATTGTTGAATGGTTCGTACCTGCTTGATTAAATATTGAGCATCTGTTTTATTGATTGCTCTATTATGTGGTCATGCCCTTCCACAATGACTTATTTGTGACATGATGATGCTACCTTTCAGTTTCTTGAGAAAGCACTGGAAGAGTGTGGCAATGATATTGACTCGGCCATCAAGAGGCTGCATGAACTTTGTTTAGGATCTACAAATGAGTTAGGGTCAGCTGAAGAAGTGGATATAAATGCTGTGAAAGGTATACTGCTCTGAATTTTCAATTTGCCTAACTTTTTTTTTGCATATATTCATAGAGGCTTGGGTGGAAGGATGTACTTTGTTCTGCATTCGGTTATTCTATATCTTTTCTGTACTTACTTCAGGTCTCAGGTTTTCCCACGATGATTATACTACGCACAAGCTAGTATCGTTAAAAACTTATTCTGGCATGTGTGAATCCTCTTGTTCATAATGATGGATGCAAGAACATGTTTTGAATAAGAACTTACCCTGATATAATCTTTGTTTATGTAAATACCTTCAGTATTGCTATTATCGTTTTAGAAGATTCCTGCTCAGGGGTCTGCAACATAGATGCATAGATTTTGCTTTGTGAGCAATATTATATTCATATATGTCTTGGAGAAATTCATTTTCTGTTCCAACTCTTCATATAAGGTGTTTTCCACATGTATTCTTTTTCTTTCGCGTAATGCCCCATTATCTTATCCTTGAAAACTTGGCAGGTGTGTCAACCATTGATGCAGGTGTGACTGCTACATCTGCTGAAGTTCCATCAGTTCAGAACAACATTCCAGCAGATGGTGCAGAATGGGTGGAGTTGTTTGTGAGGGAAATGATGAGCGCTACTAGTGTGGATAATGCCAGAGATCGTGCTGGCAGAGTGCTGGGGATTTTAGAGAAATCCATTAGTTCACGTGCTGGTGCTGAGGTTGCACAAAGCTTTCAAAAGGTATACTTTTTATTTTATTTTATCTGCAGAGCACTTTATCTTTCCATTTGCCGGTGAATTTGTTCTTTTATCAAAAGCAAGGAATCTAAGGTAACTTATGCTATATGACATGATCTGGGTAAGAGTTACGAATTCTAATTACCAAAGAAGGCTTACTTTTCAAGATCAAAGATATTCATTCTTGTCTTTTATGCAAAGCTACCTTAGTACTGAGTCAATTATTATGCAGGCTTGTGTAATTAGGTTGTTTGGATTGCAGGAAAATGTCATGCTGAAGGAACAGATTGAGTTATTGATCAAGGAGAATTCCATTCTCAAACGGGCTGTCTCCATCCAGCATGAACGCCAGAAAGAGTGTGAGGATAAGAATCAAGAGGTCCAGCAATTAAGGCAGTTGGTGTCTCAATATCAGGAGCAAATACGTACTCTTGAGGTAAGACTAAAACTTCAATATGTGAAGAACATAACACTACAGGATTTGGGTGTGGCTCATTGGTATGTTGCTGATGGATTAAATGTCAATTTGTTTGAAATGATAACAAAACTCATCTGACTTCTACATTTCACCTTCAGCAAACCCGAGGTCATAAATGAAAACTGGGGAAGAGAGCAACGATAATTACCATTTGTGCATTAGTGTTTATTCATTCTTCGTGCATGATTGCTCACATTTGTAAAATGACTCGCTGATCTTGATTCTCAGGTAAACAACTACGCCTTGACAATGCATCTGAGGCAAGCTCAGCAAAGCAACTCCATGCCCGGACGGTATCACCCAGATGTCTTCTAAGAAAGAGGCACAGTTGACAGCTAATAATAATATAGCCCACGAACATCATGCAGCTCAAGTTATTTATCGTTTCAAAGTATTGAGTGTTTGTAAGTTTTAAGTCTATGTTATGTCTTATATACTCCCAGTTTAATCTGCAAAGCCTGGGTTAGGTACTCACAATATGCTTTTCAAGTTATATAACCTTAAACTATGTTATAGAGTTCAGATTTCCTCAGTTTATCTGTATCTACATATTGTGCCCATTTCTGCATATTTGATATAAAAATAACAGGAAAAAAAATGTGCTAGGTAACCTCTGGCTTGATGTGAAGATTTAAGGCATGTTTATTTTTTTTCAAATCAAAGGACAATTTAGTCATTGAAAAGTATGAAACTGTTACTTATCAATCATGTAATCAGAGAGGACGAATTTCATTAAATTTGACGACATTTGACACAAAATCAAAGTAAACTGTAGTAAACAGATCAGATGCACAATCAAAGTTAAAGACGATAATAAACTAATGAGATTTGAAATTGGCTTTAGCGAAATAATTTTTTTGTCAAATCTCAAAAAATGTATTAATTTGCTAGAGAAATAAAAATAAGGTGGTATTTTAAACGTGATGTATAAAAACCAGTCCACTCATTTTATGAGTGCCACGTAGCCCCACCGGTTCTCACTGTCCAATTCCACACGGACCACAGACATCGCCACACGCTCGCAGCTACTTGAGAAAAAAGAAAGAAGAAAAATGGGACGCTCTCTCTTCTCCGTCGTCTTTCTCGATTTTTGCTAGACGATTCGCGGAACGGGTCAGGGACACACTGTGTCAATGGCCGCCACTTCCCTCTCTCTGCTTCCTCCCTCTCTCCGCTTCACTTCCGACCGCTCCCCTTCCCTCCGTCCGGCCACCGCTTCTGCTTTATTCTCCGGAGGGTCCCGTAAGAGCTTTCCCTCTATTTCTTCTCCTTCTCCCCATTCTCACTCCCATGCCAATGCTAGGCGCTCCAGGAAGCGTATTGGAGTAGTGCTTGCAGCTTCCGGTGACTATTATGCTACTCTTGGGGTGCCCAAATCGGCCAGTGTTAAAGAAATCAAGGCTGCTTATCGGAAGCTTGCCCGCCAGGTACTGAACCCAGTTTGTGAATCTCTGTTTGGTTCTTTTCGGAGGAAAAAATTGAATTTTTTATTTGGGTTTTGCTTTTGTTGCATGCTCTGATATGGGGATGGATTGTTGGTGTCTGGTGATTTGAGCTAGGAATTTGATTCGAGTACTAGCAAAATAATTTCTTCTGTCATTGGGTTTCAACTGAAGTGGAGAATTTGTTCTGGTTAACTGTGATTTGCTAGTTTGAAACAAGCCTAGTGCTTTGATGAGCTGAATTGAATGCATTTGAGCCTTTGAAGTACAGATATAGGAATAGAGAGGGTTTAAGTGCTAAATGCTGATTGTAAAATCTTCTACTCTTTTTTTATCAGCAATGTCTACCGAGATTTGGCTCACTTGCTTATGTAGAAGCAAGGAGCACCAAACTTTTTATTCTTAGACTTTTAAGATTGATGAATCATGCGCTCGAGACATCATTTAAACTAGAAAGGGCTCTAATATTCTACTTTTGGGTTTATATAATGTGGCTTGGTTTTGGGTGTGATGAACTTAATGCAGCCTTAAATCTTGTCAGACTTGATTGCGTATTAACAACATAGCAGCTACTGCTTCAACTTCAGGTTCTGTTAGCTTCCTTATTTTCCTAACTCCTAACTTCACACATTTTATCTTCTTTCAAGTTCCATCCGGATGTCAACAAGCAACCAGGAGCTACTGATAAATTCAAGGAGATCAGTGCTGCATATGAGGTATGCAGAAGAAATAACAATGTTAACTGATAGATTTTATATCACCTTCATTTGACTTCATATATGTCAGCAACGGGAATGGAAGTGATGAAGTTTTTTCCTCCTATCATATGGGTGTGTGTTCTGGTATTTGGGGTCTCTTTTTGTAGCCTTGTACCCTGTAGAAGTTCCAATGAAGCTGCATTACTGAATTTTAATTAGATGCATTAGAGAATCATTTTGCAACAGCCAACATTTAAATATGTGTCAAGAATTCACATTTCTCAATTATAACCTTAGCAATGTTAGCCTGTTGACTTGTTCCCTCCCTTTGTTACTTTTATAAACACGCTCTGCGAGTACTTATCTTGTTTATGGTTATAATATTGTCTTTTGAGTTCTGAAGTACAACACTGTCAGGTACTATCAGATGATAAAAAGAGGGCTTTGTATGATCAATATGGTGAAGCTGGAGTTAAGAGTTCAATGGGCTCAAACACTTATGCGGTACTGTATATAGTTGTGCATTATTTCTCAGAGATTATAAGCATAGATGAAACATGTTGCATATCTCATCTAAGGTTCTCAAATGGACATGTGTTCAATGAGCAACTTGCTTCCATGCATGACATTAACACTGATTTTGTTTTTAACAGAGCAATCCTTTTGATCTATTTGAGGCTTTCTTTGGATCAAGCATGGGTGGCTTTTCTGGAATGGATGCAGCTGGATTTCAAACAAGCCGTCGTAGTACTGCTGTTAAGGGTGAAGATATACGGTAACTGTTTTTCCTTTGATTACCAGTACATTCTTATGAAGTGTAATAAAATTTGTATTATTTATGTTAGAATATGCCATACTATAACTTGGTGTTCTGGGCATGGCTTGGACACAAAAATCCTATATGATCAACTAAAATTGTAAATGATGTTGTTGGGGATATGGTATGGAAGGCGGGTTCTATATTCATCTTAAAATAAATTTTTGTTTGTAAATGAAAGCTCTACTTTTGAACACTATCCCACTCTGAAATTACACTTATGTTGAAAGTGAAGTTGATTACCTTTTTGTTAGACTAATAGGTTTTTAGTTTCTAACTAAGAAAACCTCAGTTTAATTTGATATGTTAAATTTAAGTATATAACTTGAACAATTTAAAACTATAAAGCCATCTAAGTTACTACGTGCATAGTTTTTTTGTTTAAAGTTTTACATGTCCAATGTGTTTTGTCAAAGGTTTTTTTAGTTATAGGATTACTCAATAATCAAGTCTGCCTACAATTGTAGAATAAGAGGGTATTCATAGATGAAATAACTCCTAAGAAATAGGTATAGCTAAACAAACTTGTTAGAAATGATTCCAATTTGTTAGAAATGATTCCTAATCAATCGGAATAGCTAAATAAAATCCCAAACACAACTCAAAATTATTAAATTTCTGTAAGCAAACGTATTATATCTGAATCATACTGAATACATCATGTATAATTTGTTAGTATAATTGCTAGAAGTTTTTATTCATATAGCATTGTTTCACACAGGTTTCAACTTATATGTTCCTCATTTCTTTTGTGGCTATAAGTTTGATTAAATTTACATACACCTTAATGATATATTGATATTATGTATTTGTGAAATACTTCTCAAAGTTTCCAGAAGATGCAGGTTGACTCATAATTTTTATATGTTTCCAGCTATGACATTACTCTAACGTTGTCTGAGGCTATATTCGGAACTGAGAAGGATTTTGAACTTTCCCATATGGAAACATGTGAAGTCTGCTCTGGTACGGGAGCAAAGATAGGCTCCAAGAAGAGGATATGTTCAACTTGTGGTGGCAGGGGCCAAGTCATGAGAACTGAGCAGACCCCATTTGGCATGTTTTCTCAGGTGATGAAGCACCTTTTCTCTTCTTCACCTATGAATTGTTACATTAGCTTTTATCATGAGCCCATTCTTGCACAATTTCTGATTCGATGAAAAATTAGGTCTCTGTATGCCCAAGTTGTGGTGGCGACGGTGAAGTCATTTCTGAATACTGTCGGAACTGCTCTGGTGAAGGACGTCTACGTGTTAAGAAGAGTATCAAAGTTAAAGTTCCTCCTGGAGTTAGCACAGGTAGCATCCTCAGAGTTCTTGGAGAAGGCGATGCTGGACCTAAAGGGTATGGATTAATTTTGCTGCTCTCTTTATATAACTTTACAATTGACTTAAACTATGCAGTATATGTTGGTATCCGTGAAAATATCTTCTTCTTTTTCTTATTTATAATAAGAGTACTGTGTCATGGTTAAGTTCCCTAATATATCTACTTGCCTGTACAGGGGTCCACCAGGAGATCTCTATGTGTATCTTGATGTTCAAGAGGTATCAGGCATCCAAAGGGATGGTATAAATCTCAATTCAACGATATCTATAAGTTACTTGGATGCTATACTGGGGTCTGTAGTTAAGGTAATGTTGTAGTGTTATTCAAGTTTTTCTAAATCATTATACTCATTTCGTTAATTCAGTCCTAAATATTCATTTTGAGCATTATTATTTGATATTAAGAAAATGGTATGATCAGAACTAATATTTAGTTCTTCAAATTATCACCATGTCTTGAAGATATATGGATTGCTGATAGCTTTCTTGAAGATATATGGATTGCTGATGGCATTTTTTATATAAGGAAATAAATTATGGTTGGATTAAGAGTTGTGTAATTCCTGGTATTTTAACAGGTAAAGACAGTGGAAGGGCCCGCTGAGCTTCAGATTCCCCCAGGAACACAACCAGGAGATGTGCTTGTTCTATCCAAAAAAGGTGCTCCAAAATTGAACAGGCCATCAATACGTGGCGACCACCTATTTGCAATCAAAGTTAGCATTCCAAATCGAATAAGGTGATCATCTTGCACATTTCTTCTCCATTAGAACTGAATAGTTTTACCATTTCATTGAGTGATAATATATATTACCATAAATATTCATAGCTAGTTCTACCTAATATTACATTTATTTTCTCAACCTTTATTTCATGCGTTATAGCAACCTTAAATATCTTGTGTTTACTCGTATGATTGACTTAACATGACAGCACCAAAGAGCGTGAACTGCTTGAAGAACTTGCTTCATTGAGTAGTACCACCACCAACCGATTGCGTACTCAAATTAAATCTCAGCCGGCCCGTAAGCAATTATTACAGTTTTGTGCTTGATATTGATAATTGAGTTCCCATACTTCACAAAGTACCAATGACCAGAAAATACACTATTTCTTGGATTAAACCAAGAATTGGTTGAAGTAGAATTTGAAGTACATGTCCTTATTATAGATCACTTACAAGGTATTGTTTTTAATGTGGCAGCTAAAACTGCGGATAGAGACAAAAGCGTAGAAAATGAGCTAAATAATGGTGCAGAAAAAAGTGAAGAATCGGGAGACCAAAGCGATCTATGGAAGCAATTGAAAGATCTTGCCGGGTAAAATTAAAATCTTTTTTTCTGTTTTCCGATTGCAAAGACTAGTTTATTGTGTCCCGTATCTTGGAAATGACCAGTATATGCTTTGTTTTTGACATTGATATTGAAATGTGCAGAACTGTTGCAAATGGAGCTGTAAAATGGTTGAAGGACAACTTGTAGTGGCCATGGTTCCTTTTTTATCTCTTGAAGATGGCTTGCAAGGACTGAGCACAGCCACCATGGCCCGGGCCTTTCATAACACCAGCTTTAGGCCTCAATTCTTTTAAAATATTTAATAATATTTCCAACAAAAATGTAAATAGTATCAATTTAATACTTGAGATGTTTTTTTTAGGGATGATACATGAGATATTAGCCTTAATGATATACACTTTGTTTTTCCTTGTACAAGTCGATCACTTTTTCTTAAAATAAAGTGTAATATTTTGATCTTCATCTCCCATCTAATTTTCTTTTTGATACTTCTATTTTTATGAAATACAGGAGCGTTTACATTGCTGGTTTCGATCCTGTCGACCAGTGCATGTCGGAAGTCTCTGATGATTCCGATTAGAGGTCGGAATTGAGCCTCCAATGTCGAAAGTAACGTGTGACGCCAAAGTGGTCTTTGACGCTCTCTCTGACAATCTGCTTCCCACATGTGACATGGTCAGGTTATTGTTGAATGCCCTAAAAAATTAAATAGATAATAAATTATATATATTTTTATAAATATCTACACCAACAATCCCTTTTCCTACAACATCGAATCCTTTTTAAACTTTCACAAAAAAAAAAAAAAAAAAAAAAATCTTAAACGTTCATCTCTCATCATTCAACTATACTTCTCATGGATCGTGATGTTTTTTATTCGATGAACTGTTTGAGGTGTTTCCAGATGAAGTCGTCCTGGAAAGGCAAAAGTTTGCTTACGAGTCCTATCCCAGTCAAGACTCTAAACTTGATCCTGAAGTGGATTTTATACCTCGTTGAGGAGGACGAGTACGCTTTCGTCTGGTATTGCATCGGAACCTGCAAGAGGATGTGGAAGAAGATAGACACTCTTACGGGGTGCCAGAGTTGGCGCCCCTATCATTCGGTGGACAGTTGCTGAGGATGAACGACTAATTGTTTGTTGGCTTCACCAATCAACGGACCCAGTACGAGTAAACAACCAGACTGCTGATAGTTTTTGGAAGTCTGTCGCGGAAGTGTTCAACAATAGTTTGGAAGCACCATCATCGACTAAAAGGATCCAGAAGATCATGAAGGATCGGTGGTCGAAGATTAACAATCAGACTAAAACGATGATTGCAATTTTCAACCAGCTCAAGGCAGCCGGAATGAGTGGTGTCTCGAACGACATAATCTATCAACGGGCAGTAGAGACACGCGCACTTACTCAAATGCCCAAAGCATACAATGCTGTCCGGAATGAGCCCAGGTAGAAGGCTGCGTACAGGACAATAGGAATAAGAGATCGAGGTTGGACGCATTCGGGTCAGACAACTTGGGATCTCTATGCACCAGATCATTAGAGTACGAAGACTGTAAGGCGACATCACCTGAACCACACTCAATTGGATAGAAGGCGGCCAAACAGAAGGCCAAACATACCTCGTCCAACCAGACCATGGACCGGGAACAACTCCAAATCTTATGAGAAAAGAAAGAACATATTGAAATGATGGCCCGGATGACGTTGAGCAATAAGTATCATGATTATCTCTCACAACTTCAAGCACTGCAAGCATAGGATTAATCTGCAATGACTCCTTATCAGCTAAAGAAACATAGGGAGGACATTATCAGAACCACTTTTTTACCCGATGGAAAATAATTTTAGTTATTTCTAATTTAATAGGGTAATTTAGTTAATGCTCAAGTTCTTTGATAAGATCAACGGATTGTTTTGGCTAAATGATTGTCTTGTCACCCGCCGCACAATTATTTTGTTGCCGCTGGAAACTTGGGTATCAAGAAAAGAATAGGCCTCTAAATTGGAAATTATATTGGTTAATAAGACTAAAAAAAAAGAGTTAGATTAACATGAACGGCCACTACACTACTATCAGCGCCAATGTGCTCTCTGTCGTCGGATCAAACCGACAACGTGTTCTTCTCCGCAACACCTCGTTGTCGCTCCAGCTGGTGGTGTACTCAAGGTGCCGATTCGTGGAGAGAGACGGCGCGAGAGGGACACACGTGTCTTACGATTCTGGTGTAATACCAGAAGCGGAGGAGATACATGAGACAAGTTTCCCGGTGACATGCTTCTTGGAAGAACCGGAGACGATGAGGCTGGTCCTGTCGGAGGCTCTTGATCTGGTGGTTCGCGCGGACAGCCTCGACCGACTGGCCTTGCGCCTCCTTAACTATGTCGCGAGGAAGCGCTCGGTTCGCCTTCGGGCCGAGATCGAGGTTGTGCTTGACCTGTTTTTGGAACAGGACGAGGTAGAGAACGTGTCGGGGACGTGTCCGGTGTGCTTGGAGGATCTTCACGAGAAGCCCTTTAAGAGGCCTTGCTCTTACCACACGTGGCCTTGTATGTGCGAGAGGCCCTTTCAGACACCTTGCTCACATCGTTACCATACCTCTTGCATCTCGTCGTGGATGAAGAATTACAACTCTTGCCCGCTTTGTCGGAGACTAATATTCTAATTACCACCACTCATGTCTGTTTCCGTCATATGTCAAGTTAAAAGTGGTTTGTTAAGGTTCTACCGACGTTAGGTGTCAACGAAACAATTTAGTTCTCCAAATAATTATTACAGTTGACCTTGCCCTTATGCACAAAGAATTATTGATAGGTAGTGTTCCATTTTGTTAGGTCAGAGACTTTGCATCTTGGGTCGTACATGAGTGAAGAAGGAGATGATGCTGATCTTTACAAGCTTTATGCACTTGTGGTTCATGTTGATATCTTTAATGCTTCTGAGTTTGGTCATGACATATGTTACATTAAGGATTGTTGTGGAGACTGGTACATGATTGATAATGTCGTGGTGATTAAGGTTGGTTTGGGTGAAGTGTTGTCTCCAGGAGCTTATATGCTTTTGTGTAATAGGGGTTGAGCTCGATCTTCTTGTCTGAAGAACATTGAAGCTGCTGAGAAGGTAGTTGATCCTAAATCAACTTTGTTTAATAGGAAGTAGAAGAGGGTATGAATATTGACTTATGTTTATAGTTCTTGTTTACCATTATATTCTTCATTATTCACGTTACTTGTCTTGATTTTAATTGATATTTTTTTATCAGTTATATGTATTAAGACTTGAACACCTTTTATATAAACAAAGAAGAAGAAAAGATTTGGATTCTTTTATTTACATAAAAGTAAGAAGTGACCAACTTCTAATTCTTATTTAAAGTGTATCATACTACTTAAAACTAGGTTAGTTAAATGAAATTTCATATATGTGCATGCAATTCTACATTGGAATTAATTAACCTTCAAAGCATATAATCAACAATTCAAAGTTATATACAGTTGGAGTATTTGACTCTCCATAGGTCACAAATGTTCGATAGGAATTCTTGGACTTGCAGTGTATGTATGAAGTAGGGAATGGGTACGGTAAAATTGTTTATTCTGTCGATCATGTCGAGTTAGCTTGGGAGACGCAGCTTGTCAATGAGCGTCGCCCAAGCTGTATGTCACCTAAAGAGACATACAGCTTGGGTGACGCCATATATCTTCGTCGTCTAAGAAGGTGCACCTTGAGCGACGCCCGAACCAACAGCCGCGTCGTCCAAGACTGCTTGGACGATGATGTTTTTGAACGGCACGACACAAAATCATCATCGTCCAAGAGGTTCCTAGGCGACGGAGCCCAGAACTAGCGTCACCCAAGAGCTTAGGGTACGACACCTCGATGACGGAACCCGGGCGACGCAGACCCGCGTCGCCCAAGAGCTTGGGCGACGCAATTCCACTCTTGGGAAAGAGACAGTCTCCACTTGTGCTAGGTGTTGTGTCTAAGATGTTATTATGTTTAGTTGCCTGCACTGCATTTGCATTGTTTTTGAAATTTGAATAAAAGAGGCTCGGATTCCTCCTATGGGGTGTATCCCTGGGGTTTAACCGAGAGTAGTATAGTATACAATTTAGTGTATACTTCTTTCCTCGGGACCAGAAAAGTTCTAAATTTGGGGTGTTGATGCGGACGCATCTGAGCGTTCTATTCAACACTTTCTTGCCCATTCTTGAATGATTTTCTTCCCAATTTGAGTAGTTATTGAGTAAAAATGCATTGTTACTTGAGATGGGTGTGTCTTTGGTGTGGCAGGAGAAAATAGAGTCAATGGAGGTCTTTTTTGAGCAAAAAAGTGTAACTGGAGCAATATGGGCAATTGTACGCCCGTATGGTAGCCCGTATCGCCTAGTAATACGCCCGTAAGAAGGCGAGTTTGAAGAATTCCCAACAAAGAGAGACACGGATAGGATATGGGCGAGCATGCGCCCGTATGATTTCCTGTAATGTTGAAGATCATGCCCGTATCAACTAGAGTTCATCAAGACGGAGCTACGGTTTGGATACGCCCGTCAATACGGGCATACTGAAGACCGTAACACCCGTCATGACGGGTGTCACAATGAGCATAACGAAGACATGAATATCGAGGTGAAGTTTCTATTTCGAAACGAGCAACAATGCTCCCATATTGATGGGCGTATTCGTATCGAACCAGGCAAATTTCCTATTTTCTGTGTACGAATTTGATCGATATAAAAGGCCTTTTTAGGTCAGAAATAGGGATCTTCGATCTGGGCAAGTAGAGAGCAAGTAGTAAGACATTGGAACTCTAGGATTTGAAATTTGAATCTTCATATGGTATTTTGTATCGACTTTTTACGGTTATGAATATGAATTCTTCTACTTCTATTTGTTTTTATTTGTTTTTCTACATCTTTGAGCATGAACAACTAAAGTCTTAATCTAGGGTTCATGGGGGATTAAGGGTTCGTAATTCCAATGATTAGAGGTTCATTTTACACTTGTCAATTATATTTTAGGATTCCTAATGATTGTAGTAATTCTGCGATTAAGCTGGTCATTTAAACCTAGAAACTTTTGATCACTAATTATCACCTGTGAAGGGAGATTAGAGATTGGAAATTAATGATTAAGAGTTGGATTAGGTTCTGATTAGTAATAACTGAATCGACTCAACTGCAATAGCCATAGATCACCAGGTCAAAAGTTAGTAATGTCCATGAATCGGTAATGCTTTAGGACTTCCTACACCTTGATTAGCGATAACTGAGTGGTTAGTTTCTAATAGGGTTCTAAGCTACTCGCGAGAGAGTTAGAACTAGGAATAGAGGAGATTCGTTGCCCTTA
>JAYMSW010000357.1:0-24198 GCA_036897725.1 Erodium texanum | reverse complement strand
GGGGGTGTAGCTCATATGGTAGAGCGCTCGCTTCGCATGCGAGAGGTACGGGGTTCGATTCCCCGCACCTCCATTTTGTATAATATTTGTGTTTTATTTTTTTTATATGTTGTCATATGGTAGAGCTGGCTTTTGTTCTCTTTTTTGCTGTCAAAACCCACTGTCATTTCCATTTTCAGTCAGTATTGTTGTTTCCTGGTAGTGTTGAAATGTATAGAACTTGAGCCATTAACTTTCTCCTCCTATATTGTCCATCTCAAATACATGAGAGTGCTGGAACAAAGCCTTGTGAAGTTGTTGTATGCAACTATATGCACCCAGAAACAGGTTCAACAAGTGTTGCCATTGTGGAGAAAACTTGTACTCTGAATATTAATGCAGCATGGGTTTTCCTTGTAATGTCATGAGTAACATATTAACTCTGGAATAGATACTCTGAAAGGGAAGACACAAGTATGTGAAAACAACGAGAGTTTCCAATGTTATGTACCTGAGTTGAGCCTTGATACAGTTTATCCACTAATAGTTTGTGCAGATTAATTTTGGAACATGACTTGTAGCAAACAGTTGGCTTCTTTTTCTTTGTGGGTTTCATCAACAATCCCTTAACTCCATGAATAACAATCACTTGTTTAAATGCCAGGTCAAACTCATGTTCTTCCACAAAGGCCAAATTGAAGACCTTGACAGGAACCTTGTTCGCCTCAAGCCCCACCAGAGTGCCATTGACATTGAGTTTCTTCTTCATCAACACAGAGTTTTTGTCTGACAGTGAAACATATTGCTTCTCCCTCCATTCCCCGTTTACGAACACGCTCCAGGACAAGGACATCTCCTTCTTCTTCCTCCACTTGGTACTTGCCAGAGTGCTCCAAGGCAAGTTTCCAGGAACAAAATGCTGCTCAAACACGGGCCCAAATTCAGTAGCGATGGTGATGTTGTTCTGCATCAAGGCTTTGTCATGTGGGGCAAACACAGTCAGGCCTCCAAGAACAGTGCTCATGCTACTCAAGGTCATGACCGTAACCCAGTCAAGAGCTGATTCAAAGATCGAATACCCTTCCATTCGTAATAACCCTCTCCCCAAGCTTGGAATTCGAAACCTTTCCAAACTCAAGATCACTCGAGGAGGAGGAGACATGTCTGATCGGTCGATTAGGGTTCCAGAATCTATGGGGTTACTTGCAAGATTGATGACAATTTCCTGATTCATCACCAGCAGAACCGAGAGAGGGACTGGAAATGATATCAGAACCGAGGTTTGATCCAAACGTGTGACATTGATCGCAATCTCGGCGGAATTTCCGGTGCCGGCGTCCAGTTTATTCCCTCCACAAGCGCCAATTGCTGAGCCGTGACTGTGACCGTGAGGAAGGAGGAGATGAGCACCAGAGAAACCAAGAACACAGTAGCCATTGATACGCAATCAAGCTCTTCACGCCCAGAATTTTGATACTCAAGCAACTCAAATTTTGCAGCGGAAAAATGAATCAAATTAGGGATTGGCTCTCTTCTTAAAGAAGACACGACGCAAAGCTCGATGCTTAAAGGCGGGAACAGCAACAGAACACGCTTTTTTCAATTACGGTTATGCCCCTCGACGAGCTGGGCTAGGCCACGTTTATGTTTATGTTCTCAACCTCTGATATGTCTTATATTTGGTAAAAACCAATAGATGTTATGTTCTACTTTCCCCGTGATTTCTAAAGTCACCTCTTTTTCTAGGGTTTTCACCAGCCGTCGGAATATGGAGAGGAGGACGAGAGTTTTTTAGGTATGCTCTCCCCTTCTCCGATTCTTTTTTTTACTATTATTGGATCCGATCTTAGTAGTGGACCCTCTACACCATCTCCCCTTCTCTGGTTCTTTTTTTTTTTGCCGTTGCTGGATCCGATCTTGGTAGTGGACCCTTTACACCGTCTCCCCTTCGCCCAGCCTCCATGCGCCGCCGGCATCGCCTTACCTCGGCTCGGGGTTTAGTATACAGTTTTTTTTTCTTCTTATTTTGTTTGTTAATAAGACGTCAGCTTAGTTTGACTTTAGGCACGCATCTATTGCGACATTTGACTCCACGATTATTGTGGCTTTAGGACGGCTTATTCCGGTAGGTTTGGTATCGTTATGTTGATATGTAGTGGGACCTTTGCGTAGGTCATTGATCATTTTTGGCATTGCTTCCTTTGTGTAAGCTCTCGATAGTTGTGAGTCATAGTCTAACATGACCTATTTGGTCGGATGTATTTTCCACTACAGCTAGTCTCTTTCTATTGCGACGGTATCGTCTGTCTAATGAAATCATTCTTGTTTCAAAAAAAATTTGCTTAGTGACTATATCAAATAAAATAATTGTTTAGTGAGAACTTTTTTAAAAAATAAATAAATAAAAGCCATATATATATCAATCATAGATAACAATATAAACTCTCTTTTTTGGTCAAGAAAATAGATGATTTCATTAGACGGGAAATATCGTCGCAATAGAGGAGAACTAGCTGTAGTAGAATACGAATTCCTACTAAGACAGGTCATGTCAGACTAGGGCTCGCATTGTCAAGGAGCTTACATTCGAAGTATTGTCAAAAAAAAATATATGACCTACACAGAGGTTCTAATAAGCATCAGCAAAAGGAAACCATATATAAAAAGAAGCCTAAACAATAGTTATGCACCAAAAGCGCAATAATTGTGCACCTAAATCAGACTAAACTAACACCTTATAGACGACCACATGCTCTACCGCCCCCACACGCCTCAAAACCAACGCTCACGCTCATCTTCCCCAGATCTAGGACATGTAAGGAAGTAATGATAAAGCCTGTGGTGCAATCAATTCCATCTTATGCGAGGAATGTATTTCAATTCCCAGTGGGCATGATTCAGGATACTGAACGTGTTATAGCAAGATTTTGGTGGCGAGGAAACTTAAGGGTAAACTTGGAAAATTTAAAAACTTAACGGAAAAGGGTAAACTAAGAAAATTTAAAAACTTAACGGAATATTTTACGTAATATACTTACAAAAAACCTTACAATGCAACTAAAACTATTCTTATGGTTGTGAAATGTAACAATTTTTGAAAAGTATCACGACATGTACAAAATTTCTAAATCACAATTGTTATGCAATTTTCCCTTTATAACAATACCCCAAGCTTTTATCAAAGGGAAAAGGTATTTTGAGAATTAATTTTTACAAAAAGGGCCCAGTACAAATTGAAGGTTCCTTTTGTTTACTAAAGTCTAACATAACATAGAAAAGTATTAAAATACCCTCTCTTTTTTCTGTAGAGTTGTTATGAAGTGTATTATAATTTCATCAAATATAATTAAATTTTGTTGACGGAGCCGCCACTTGCAATGGAAACCCCAATTAAAATCTTCTTCATCGTCTCTATGATCGTTTTCTCCATCGTCGTCCCCACAGCAGTGTCTGGTTTCAGATTTACGAACGGCCACGATTCGTACGACGAAGCAGCTGAGGTTATGAGATCCAAAGGATACTTCGTGATGTCATCCTTTCTGGAGACCCACTTAATCGGATTTGAAGGAGGCCGGCGCCGGACCTCCCTGCTCCTCCTCGCTCCTTCCGACGAGGCTTTGGCGGGATTCGACGGAGATCCGTCATCGATTTTTCTCCGACATGTCGTTTTGCACAGGATGGGCTGCAACCTTACGGGAGTGATGATGATGCAGTCGTACTTGGCCGGGTCGGTGATCAACCGTACGCACAACGGCTACCAAGATCTGATCAACGGCGTTCCTTACAACCCATCGTTTTTGTATGCACAGAATCGGCTTTCTGTTTATGGTCTGCCGGAGATTCTCCCTCCCCAAGACTCAACCTCCTTGTCATTAGATTGGTAAATGCAGTGCAATTTTTGTATTTCAATCGTCTTTTTCATTTGGGTTTTGTGATTTTTATAAATTATAGTCGAATTTGAATGACACTGAATCTCTTAAGATTTAAGAACAACATTTTGTATCCATTTGAAAATTACGAGTGCCCTTCTATTACATTTGCATATATGATAATCAACTACTCAACTGTATTTTTTTTTTTTTTTGAAGATCGTAGCTTATATTACAGGAAAAGACATATATGACCACTTTGACGGCGACAGGGGAAGTCAGATTGACCGCAGCGAGGTTGGCAAATATGACACAGGAGAGGCGACTGCTCAATCGATGGCTGGACAGCGTCTGTTACAGAAGAAAAAGGAGGAGAGAAGGGGAGGGGGAGAGAGCACGACGGCTCATCTCCTCCGACTATGCTGCAGTGGTCAGCGGCTTTAAAGTTGAATATTGTAACTACTCGATTGTATTTGAATGATCGAGGTCGGTTATTTCGTGATAAAAAAAAATGGACCATCCAAAATTGAAAAGTAAACTAAAAATCCACCTCAGATGCAATCCTGAGGGAAGCCTAGAAAAAGAAAAAGACCATTTTGCAAATTTCTGTGTCTAAATAGCATGCTCAAGCTCACAGCCGAAAGAAAAAGACCATTTTTTGTGGTTGGTTGTGTCTTGTGGTGTTGATTGTTGATACAGAAATTGGTTCTCAATATTTCTCCTTGTAAGCTTCTTCTTACCCTTTTATCTTACGTCAAATCCATTTCTTTCTTCATGTTTTTCTGTGTGGGTTTCATTTGATTAATGCTTGTATATACGGGTTCTCTTTCTATTTTTTTCATCTGATTTGTATTATTTTCACTTTTTCTCTGGCACCCTTCTTTTCCATGATTTTTTTTCGACGTTTGATCTGTTACTCGTCTCTCTTTTTCATTTGGGTCTTTGGCTTGCCATTTGATTGCATTGAGGCTTTGGTTCCATAGCCGATTTCAGCATAAGAGTCGAGCCTTTTCCACTTCTGGTTTGTTATTTGGCATATTTGGTTAAGCTTTTAATTTTATCATCTAGTTTGAGTCAATATTAACTTTCCTTTTAAGTCCGTTCTTCCAACCCTGACCTTTAATGTTCCACAGGCTTTGCCCTCTAGCTTTACCTTTGTACATGTCTTTCAATTGCTCTATGGTGAGAAGTTTTGATGAATGATTGAGGTCTTATCATGATTGGTGGTGTAGAATATGCCATGATGAGGGTTGTATCACTATTACTTGTACAGTCTTTGAACCTGTCTTCTTTTGAATTTGGGAGTTCAACCAATGCATTTCCAAGTGTTCTGAACCGAGATCATAGATTTCTAGTCACATTACTCGAAAGTCAGAGAAGTGTCACTCTTTGGCATATGCTTTTTGTCTGATTAATGTTACTGATCGAATAAATGTTTTCAATCCCAAAATATACTTCATAGCAGTGATATGCTTCTTGATGATTGCAGTATGCTCACAGGAGATGTGTACAAAGGTAGTATAACGAGAAAGTGACAAGGAGAGAAATGTCACCAGGTGCTTGCCGATTGTTCTAGTGTCCTGGTCTATGCTTCTGTTCTTTTGATCCATCTCTCATCTAACTTTCATTCAACTACTTGCAGCCATTCATGCTATTGGTTTGACTCTAAATGTTTTGTTTCTGCTTATTTAAGACATGTGTTTTTAACCAATTCACTTAATGGTATTTGTTTGTATCAGGTGGGGTTGGGAGATAACCAACTTTTCACTTCAGTATTATCCCAATGGTTTTAACTTTCAAGGGACTTGAATTTCCTAGATCCCAGCTATTATTCAGCTTCCACTACTAGAAAATCGATATCCTGTGGTGTATTCAACTGCTGCAATTATTCAGCTTCCGTGACTTTCTTCGTTGGGGCTGTTTTGGCTTCACCAGTAAACCAGAAACTCCATGGATGACAATGTACTTATCTACAAAAACCAGATTGAAATCTTTCACAGAAACCCAGTTCACCTTCAGCCCTACCCCATTCCCATCTACATCCATCTTCTTCTTCATGATGAGAGTGTGATCTTTAGCTAGCATGCTCTCTCTATCAATCCTCGACTAAACCCACTCATGGCTTTTGACGCGATCGTTCCAAAGCATGATTGCAGGAAGACAATGAAAGTCGAATAAAGGTTCAAACTGAGCAGAACTATTGATTTTACTCGAAAACAAAGCCATATCCTCAGGAGCGAACACTGTTAGGCCGTGAGACTCGCTTTGGGATTTCAAGCGTGCGATTCTCGATGGCTCAAGAAACGATTCAAACACAGAATATCCTGAATTTCGGAGATACTCCCTACCTCGGCTCAAAGGATCCGCAAAGCTTTTACCGTCCATGAAAATTCGAGGAGAAGGCGAAGAATTATGCTTATCAATTACAGTTCTGGCTGGTCTGTAAGCGAGATTGAGGAGGATATCGGGACTTACAGGAACCAGAATCGGGAATGGGAGCTTGAAGGAGAGTAGAATAGGGGTCTGGTTCAGACGAGTGACGTTGATGGCGATCTCCGCGGAGTTGCCGGTGCCAGCGTTGGGAATCAGATAGTGGTTTACTCCCTCCACGAGCGCCAAAGGCTGAGCCGAGATTGTGGTGGCGGAGGAGATGAGGACGATAGAAACTAACAGCGAGAACATAGAGGCCGGCCTTGATACTCAAGCTCTTCACGCCCAAATTTTGCAGTTGCAGCGAAGAAATGATTAGGTTAGGGCTTGTTTGTTAAAGGGACCCAGAGCTGGATGATTTAGGCGGGAGGGAACAACAAACAACACGCTCTTCTTGACTTCTATAAATTTGGACAGGATTTATGGAAAATTACATAAACTTACCCTCTTTTGTCTCTCTTTTACAAAAACTTCCCCTTTTATAGAAGTAGCCAAAAACTTCCCCTCTCTTTTTCAAAAATTACAACATCCATTTGGTTCCTTGGTTAAGCAACTGAAGAATGTAAAAGTACTTAATTGCCTTTTGTTAGGGAATGAAAAATTACTTCTTAACCCTCACTTATTCAACATCTTCCCTTAAAACTATGAACAAATCAACAACAAAAAATTCAATTCTGCTCATCAATCCAATACACCCAACCCAAACCCCCAAATCAATCCAACACAGCGAACCTAAGTTATGTACAAATTTATATGTAAAACATTAAAAATCAATCCAACACAAACCCCAAAATGATGCACAAGGGAAGCACGTATGGAAATAAAATTTCAGAGGGAGCTAAGTTTAGTTCTGCTAGTCATGCAAGAGTTGGGTGCTTCTGTGTTTTGTTTTTTTCCCTTTTGTACAAACCCCATCAGCCTTACAGCGAACCCAAATCCCCAACTCTCAAACCCCAATATGCCCTTGCCAGAATCGAAGCTTCAGACATGAATCAACGCCGGCGGGTCGCAGGTGTGGGAAACGTCGGTTCGAAGTTGAAGCTTGAGTACACAGACAAGTCATCATCGGAATCTATTTCGATTTTCACTCTCCGATTCCGATTTTGAGGGCGATGACGACTGCCATAGGTTTCGATCTGATTTCGACAGCAACGACAGTTGCGGGTGAGTTCGGGAACGATGGTTGCGGCCTTTTATGGTCGTTTTTCATCTCCATCGCCGTCGAGAACAACCGGCGAAGATGAGCTTTAACGACACAACCCTCAACCGGCAGTCTCCGGAAACGAATCTCCACTACGAAAACATGTTGTTCGCCTAGATCGACGCCGGGTACGCCATCATGACGGCGGCGGGGTACAAGAAAGTACAGCTCGACATCTCCGAGACCGGATGGCCGTCAAAGGGGGACGAGAACGAGGCTTCTCGAAGAACAAAGGGCATCACCAGAATTTTGAAAAATTATTCACACACATGAGAAGCACGTGGTTCGATTTGGATGATTTCCATCCGAAAATACGGATGTTGCAAATTTTGAAAAGAAGAGAGGAAGTTTCTGTAAAAGAGGGTAATTTTATGCAATTTTCCCCAGGATTTATTAATTAATACCAAGCGTTCGTGAGAAAGAGAGGTCTAGAGGCTTCGGCCATCTCCAACGGGATGTATAGCCCTGTGCTAGCACCGGCTGGGACCGAGCGCTTACCACATAACTGATGCCTGCCAACATCACGGTCGAGACCTAGCATGGGATCTAGGCAGAGCACTGGTATCAAGTGCCTCCAACCGGAGCCCCCTTCCCATGCCAACACGTGGCAACCAATGTGTTTAAAAAATAAAAATACATTTAGAAGGAATGCCAACGGGTTTCCGATACCAGTGTTGACATGTCGGATGCGGTGAGGTCACGAAGTGCATTGGGCGTCGGCACCAACAGAAACACAAGGCTATCGACGTTCTTTCCCCAACATCAGCGTCACAGTGTGTAGTTTTTTTATTTATTTAACATAGAATGAAAATACAAGAAACTGAAAACAAATATATTTAAAAAAAAAAGAAGAAGAGAATAGACAAATACACGAAGAAAAAAATTAATACAAGAAAATTAAAAAGAAACGCCAAACATAAAAGTAGAACGGGATCATTGTGGACAGTAACGGTGTACCCATTTCGGACTGGCCTAAACGACCACTTCTTCGTGAAGCGTGATAGCGGTGCTGGTACTCGCCATCCGCCATCTCTTCGATCTGGTCAGCAATGCCAGTGTGAGTGTCGATGCCCACAACCGCCCTCACTTGGAGATAGCACTCCTCGTTGTCCCGCATTCGGACGTTCTACCGATTCCAGTGGTTCTTGTACTGGTGCTCGGTCCTAATTGGTCCTTTCCAATTTGGTGGCATGTCATGCATGAAGTGCAAATACACTTGATGCTAGTACCCCTGCCCATCTCATGTGGAGTGTTGTAACCATGTCAATATCAAGCGGGTCTCTTCTTCATGTGTTCATGGCCACCCTTCAGCTGTCATTTTCAAGTTGGTTTCGGGGATGAAGTTGTGAGGTCGGGGAATAGAAGTCGGAGATGGTGTGTTTAGATTTCAGAGGTCAGGGATCAGGGGATATATATAGGCAGGGGAAGCAGCACCGAAACCCTAATATTTAATTATAATTAATTTCAAATTTTTGACCAGTATCGCTAGTCACGTGGGCGGGGACGCTGTATCACAAGGGACACGTCAATATGCCTCTTGTGTTTCGCGCCGCTAACATCGATTTCCCACGGAAGGCTGATGTAGAAATAGTACCGACGCCAACACTGTTTTACTCGGTACCAACATTAATGTTATCTCTCCAACACCGGTTGGTACTAACCGTTGAAATTACTCGTAAACATCAAATTTTTGCAGCTTAGCTTGATGGTAAAAAATGCTAGCACCAAGCTCCAACTACTCTTTCTCTCGTTTAACAATTTAGTGTTTTTTATGTGACAAGTGGTAGCACTTCCTATCATTGTAGGTGCTCTTGTACAATGACCACATACGAAATGTTTGACTAATTGTTTTTTTTTTAACTATCCGAATTCGAATCCGGGTGGAGACAAATAAAGTGTCAGCTGCGTCGATTTATGCACGCATTTATTGCGTTGTTGGTGTACATTTATTGTGCTATCAGGTCTAGTCTGGTTGTTAAGCGGTACGCAAACCATATTCATTCAGACTCGAGAATTTGTTATTCCTACAAAATATAGAGTAAATAATGTTATTACCTTATAAGCTTAATAGTAAATATGTACGTCTTTGTGATTGACATGTATGCGGTATTTTTTTCAAAAGGAAAAATAGTTGTATCATTAAGAATGAAAGTACAATTGTTTATCATATTATATAATTGTGATAAACTTTCCCAATAAGGGAGTGTTATTTTTTAAAAAAAAAAAATTCGGGAATTGTATAATTGATAGAATAAATTGTACACAATTATTTTTATAGTGAATAAATTTATAGACACGTGACTATTCATATAATTTTATACGTATTATTATAATACAAAATAGATGAAAATTATTATTATTATTTTTTTAAAAGACTTTAAAATTTTATAATATTCCAGACTTACTCATCTTCATTATTTAATTTTCCAGATTTAATTTGCTTCCATTCTCGAAATCCTTTTTGAATATATGAAATTAGAAAATTATAGAGTAAAATGAGTAGTTATGAGATATTACAAAATCTTAAAATGACGTGAACGAGAAAAAAATATTATTTATTTAACAATTTCAGTTTATTTTCTATAATGATAGTAGTTTTGGGATTGTTACAATTATACATCCACTTTGACCTTTTATGTGTAAGAACACCCTTAAAATGACTTTTTTATGTAAGAAACACGCCGTCAACTTTTATAAATCAACAAAAAAGTCTAACTTTATCAACTTTTATATGTAAAATATTTAAAATACTCCTCACAATCCATCGTAATTTCAAATTAACCTTGACTTTACCCTAAACCTTAACCCCCTACCGACCGTTGTCGGCCACCTCTATCGACCACCGTTGCCACCTTTAGAGTTCAGCTTTCAAGTTTATGTTTCAAGTTTATGTTTAAGTTCTTAGAGTTTTTATGTTTAAGCTTTAGAGGGTATTTTGGTATTTTTGAAAAAAGTCAACCCTCTACCTCTAAATCAATAAAGTCATGGTTATTTTGTTGATTTAAGAAATATTCATAAAAATTTATTATAATATTCATGTTATAGACAATTTATAAAGATAAATTTGGCAAATAATACTTTACACCGCGATCAATGTCACTTGTTCATGGACTTACACCAAATCACCACACGCTAATTAAACCCTTTTTTCCATTTCCAGGCCATTAATCAATCATAACATCTAGGGATGGCAACGGGGCGGGGTATGCTCGCCCCATCCCCGCTCCCTCAGCCCGTACCCGCCCTGATCGGGGACGGGGATTCCCCGAGCCCCGCGGGGCGCCCTGCCAAAATATACAATTCACAGTGAAAATGAAAATGGATACAACTGGAGTGTGGAGAATTTTCAATTATTTGACTTCAAGAACAGAGAATTCAACTTTCCAAGCCAACCAATATTCACAAACAAACCCCTATAATTGATCTGAGTTTAGTAGGAACAAAAAAAAACAACAAATTCAATAAGCTATTTCAAGAAAATAACAAGTTGGCTTCAAATCCAACTGCCCCCCTTCTATCTTGAAACCTTGCAACCTCTTCTATCTTCAAACCCTGCAGTTGTAAGAAAAGTTGTTCTTGATCAATAATCTAACAGGAATTATGAAACTAAAACAATGGAGAAGTTTCACACACACATATATAGTTTTGTGAAATACCATGCTTATAAACTACACTTGTTAGTTCTTGGTGTTACTGATCATTAAGAAATGAATTAAGATAATAAAAAAAAACTATTATTCTAGATGGACAGAGAGCATGCCTAAAATACAAGAACATAGCTTATTTGCTTCTTTCACAATAGACACAAAAATAATTTCAAAACTTGTACATGACATATTTATAAGATTCACAAAGTAATTAATACTTCAAACTCAAAACAAAACTGAAACCCTTGAACACACACATCATCCCAAATACACAAAAAATCCTAAAACTATTGAACACACCTATCATTCCAAATACACAAAAAAATAAGGTTGCGAAAAACAGAAACACTTGCACAATGTCATACTAGCTCCATTGGGGAGCAACATGAAGCTTACACTGGTGAAGACATGCTACCAAGAAATTGGCATAACAAGGAACATGCAACTCCTCAATTCAATCTGGAACCTAAAAATTGAATCTTCTGTTCCAAAGGGTTGCTCTACCTTACTCATTTTTGCCCAAAGATCACCACAACAACAAGAATTTTAGATTATTTACTCTAATTTGCAGTAACACAAAAGCATCAACCACACAAACATATTAATGAATCATCAAAGTAATATCCTGTACAAGAACAGATTCAACCACAAAGGTTTGAGGCTACTACTCTTCATAATTGTTTAGATCTAAATTGAACTGTGAAAAATCAAACCACTGAATTGAAATGGATGAAAACTAAAGATTATATCTGAAACAATCTAACTTTCAAAAGAGAGGATAAAAATAAATAAAAATCCTACCTTTGAAGATCGAGGCTGAGAAGAGAGTGGCCGTAAGGATTTAATAAAACCCTAATATTGACGTCGAGCGTAGAGAGGAGAGTTAATAGAAGAGGGACTGCAATACGAACCGGAATTGAAGCTGGTTGCTGGAGGGAGGTGGAACGACGGTGATCAAATCGACCTGGAGAAGAGGGAAGATGAAGCTCGAAGCTGTGGAGACTCTCGGTCTCTCTCTCGGCTGCGTGACTGGGATTTCAAAATAGGGTTACTGGTCTGAGTGGAGAAGATGGAAGGTGGAGCTCTGCTCGAAGAAGAAGTCATGGAGATTGGGCTTCGCCGCTGCGACTCTCAGTGAGAGTGAGAGAAGAGGCTGTGTGTTAGGAAAGCAAGAGTGATTTAGGGTTAGTCACTTAGGTTGGTCTTAGTCAAGACTCAAAGTCCAGAGTCAAACACTCAAAGTATTATAAATATTTATAATACAACCGGGGCGGGGCGGGATGTACCCCGTCCCGTTCGAAATTTTCCCGCCCCGAATTCGATTCGAACGGATCGGGGGTTCGAGTCCCCGTCGAGGCCGAGTTGTTTTACCATCCTTAATAACATCCACAATTTTTCTAAACCAATAAAAGAAAACAAACTTAGCACTTATTAGTATTAATTAACAGCACTAACGTAATGACCCGACAGAAACATTGTCACAATCATAAGAAACAACTGCTACTTATTCCTTCCCACTTGCGTCCAACCTGTCTCTTGTTTTCATGTCCACACTCCACAGCCCATCCTTGTTTTGCCGACGTTTTTCTCTAATTTTCAATCATTATCTTGAATATTCCTTATCATTGATTTCAAAATTCTAATTTTTACTTATCAAATAAAAAACCTAGAAAAATCAATTAAATTACATTAATTGTTCCAACTTTACGTGTTTTAAATTTATTACCGGTAAATAAAAAATGTGTTAATCCACTTTTAGATTTGATATGGAACGTATTGTTTAAGGTTATATGTCATTTATACAGTTTTTAATTTTTCAAAATAACAAAACAAAAGTAATATATTTTAATTTAAAGATCGTGTAGATCACAATGACCTTAAACAATTTAGATTCCATTAATTCTAAAAGAAAAGGGAATTACTAGCGACTAAATTGGTTCATTTATTCAAAATTTGACAAATTGAAAATGGGAGAGATAGGGGTAATATGGTCATTTTGTCTTCTTAGTCGGCGAAGAAAATTCCGAGCCCAACGAGGTCGGGACTTTCCCATATCTCCTCCGCGGCAAAAATACAGTTGTAATCTAGACCAATCAGATCGCGGCACGTGTCTCCTCCGCTTAATCTTTGACGAAATCTTTAATTCCCGAAAATGATGAAATGAACAAAATTTGAGATCCGATCCTATAAATACAAACCGAACCATTTCTCTCCACGTAGAAGTGAAAAAAAAAAAAAAAGCATTTCATTTCTTACTTCTAGAAGTCTGCGCCTTCTCTGCAGTTCCGGCGGTGCGATTCGGGTCGTCCATGGCGAAAACGGTTCTGGTCACCGGCGGAGCGGGCTACATTGGGAGTCACACGGTGCTTCAGTTGCTCTTGGCTGGTTTCAAGGCCGTCGTGGTCGACAATCTCGATAATTCCTCCATAGTCGCTATTCAAAGGGTCAAAGAGCTTGCTGGGAAATTCGGTCATAACCTTGCTTTCTACGAGGTCCATTTTCATCTCCTCCTTTCAATTTTCATTTTCGCTAGGTTTTGTGTTTTGTTGATTTGGGCATTTTTGTTTTTTCTGCAATCTGGGAAATTTTTGTAATTGGAGTCCTCTGAGACTGATTTAGTTTTCGTTTTTTTTGTTCTTTCTGTTTTTGTCTACGGTGAAGAACTTCAATTGCTAGCCCAGATTTGGACGTTTCATTTTCAGTTATCGGTTGCTTCTTATACATTTGGGAAAAAATTGAACCAAGTGGAACATTTTTTTAGTCTGAATCACTCTGACACAATCTGATTTTATCTTATTTAATGTTGAGTTTGATTCTACTGTTTTAACGTCTCTGATCTCCAGAATTTTGTTGTTTCCGGCAGATTGATCTCAGGGACAAACCGGCACTTGAGAAGCTTTTTTCTACAACGAAGTAAAGTTTCATTTGCACTGCCGGCTTTGAATTTCAGTTTTCAATTTTCTACAATTGGATTTTATGGGTCCTTGTCAGTTTCTGATATTGAATAATATTTTATGTCTATTCATTTATGGACAAATTTTGAAGTTTTCAACTGTTTGTGAATCATGTATTATTGACAGAGAAGCCAGATTCTTTTGCTGCAGAGAGTTTAAATTTTTATTTGCTGACAATGTATATTTTTAGTTCGAAAAATATAATATAATTCACTTTATTAGAAAATGCATGTAACTGGATCCTTCTCTACAGAACAGTCAGTTTTTACACAGTAGCAAAAGTGACATGTTTACATAGTAGAGCAATGGTTTTCTGATTATTTCTGTTACATTTTGGCTATAGATTTGATGCTGTCATTCACTTTGCCGGACTAAAAGCTGTTGGTGAAAGTGTGCAAAACCCATTGCTCTACTATGATAACAACATGATAGGGACCATTTTTCTGCTAGAAGTCATGGCTTCCCATGGATGCAAAAAGGTATCTTCCTATGCAGTTTGCTTGAAAAGTCAATTTCTTGGCTCTTAAGCTTTTCTAATTTGTGCACATTAGTTATTTTAGTTCATTGAAGAGATTTTGACACTCTTTGGGTTTGAGGAAATTTTCTGGCCCTGCTATTGTCATTCTGCAGTCTGTACTATTACTTAACCAATGATTTTACTGACTTTCAATTTTGTAAATTTTCAGCTCGTCTTTTCATCATCAGCTACTGTTTATGGCTGGCCAAAGGAGGTTCCATGTACTGAAGAGTTTCCCCTCAGTGCTTTAAACCCATATGGCAAAACCAAGGTATAAGACTCCTATTCCTTAGTTGCATCATCAGTAAATCACTTTGAACATTTATTTCAATCTTACAATGCTATGTTACATTCCCCAGCTCTACGTTGAAGAGATTTGTCGCAATGTTCACAAGTCCGATGGGGAATGGAAAATTATTCTGCTAAGGTACTTTAATCCAGTTGGAGCTCATCCTAGTGGTTGCATTGGCGAGGATCCCCGAGGAGTTCCAAACAATCTCATGCCTTTTGTGCAGCAAGTTGCTGTTGGTAGGAGGGATGCTCTAACTGTGTATGGAAATGACTATGACACAAAGGATGGTACTGGGGTATGTTTTTCACTAGTAGCATGCATGTTTTCATGAAATATCCTGTTAAATGTTTGTTTATGGCTCTGGCCGCCATTTCAATGTAGAATTCTAGGAGAAACTTTGCAATGTTTCTTTGTGTTCATGTACATATACTTGCTATTGCCTTACATAACATGTATAAGCATTTCTACTTTTCTAGTTGCTGCTTCAAAGTAAATTTGTAGTTTTCATTAATGGGTGATTATCCTCCTATTTATATCACAGAAACTTGATGAAGCTGCATCATGATAGTATTTAAATCTCTTTTCAGGTACGCGATTACATTCATGTTGTTGATCTAGCAGATGGTCACATAGCAGCGGTGCACAAACTGTATGATTCTAATATAGGTGTGCTCTTTGCCTCCTAAATCTTGTCCCATATTGTTTGGTGATGTTGGCGTCTGAAATTTCTTTTCCAGTTCTCATGTAACTGGAAGCAGATTTTGATATTTATGTGATCATTTCCAGGTTGTGAAGTGTACAACTTGGGGACAGGGAAAGGAACATCAGTTCTGGAGATGGTCAAATCATTTGAGAAAGTTTGTGGAAAGGTACCCTACATTGCTCCATCTCCTATCATGTTGTTCTCTATCTTAAGCTCTAAATATTTGGCTTATAGCGTAAATCATTTATAATTTTGTTTAGAATATCCCTCTGAAAATGGCTGGACGGCGAGCTGGTGATGCTGGAATTGTTTATGCATCAACAAGTAAAGCAGAGACTGAACTGAAATGGAGGTAAATCATATTGGCATTTATGTAGCTCTTGCTCTCAAATCACAATTCATACATAGTCTTCTTATGAATGTACATGCAGGGCTAAGTATGGCATTGATCAGATGTGTCTGGATCTATGGAATTGGGCTAGCAGGAACCCCGAGGGTTACGAACCACAAGTTGCTACTGAATGATATTGAAGAGCTATTATCATCAATTATTTACTTGATTCAAAATAAAGGGCAGGGCAGGGCATTATTTATTTATTTTATTCTAAAATTAGGTATTTGATTTCTACAGCTTATATCATGTGCAGTGATATATTATAATACCATATTAGGTAAAGCAGCCTACTTATTCTTGGGTGGTTATTAATTATATAGGTTGAATGTGATTAGTCTTCAGTTCAGTGCAGTTCACATATATGTTGACCTCATCGGAGTTTTTTTTACCGTAGTAAAAATTACAAATTACTTCACATATATGTTGATCTCATCGGAGTTTTTTTTACCGTAGTAAAAATTACAAATTACAGAACAATATTTGATGATTCCTTGAAGCATGGCCGCTCTTTTCATAATGGCAAGACCTCAAGACCCCAAAATTATTTTTAAAAATTATGTGAATAATAATAAACTTAATACATGAGCTATGAATTCGATCTAACTTCTCTCTCTCATATTCTGCATAATTTTTCTTGAACTTAATTTCTCCTTATGCCGGAAATTAGAACTTTTGTATGGCATATAGATGGTTGAATATAGTAATGTTAAAATGTAAGAGTATCTTTTATGTTCTTAACAACAAAAAAACCCTGTCCATTTGAAAATTCTCAAAATCGATTTATTGGCACTTGTTGTTAGTAATATTTCTTTTCGTATAAGAAAAAAAGAACTACCAAATCCTACACGATTAATTCTATTTCTTTTCTTATAAGAAAAAACTATCAAAGCCTACATATTTTTTTGAGAGTTAACTCAGAAAGTTGGGAGAAAAAAACTCTAGTTAATGCTTGTTGGAGAGGGGGAAGAGGCTGCCCTTCTCTTCTCCGGCTTTGATCTCCATCCAATGGTAGCCTCTCTCGGATTTGCTGCCTTCACGCTCTCCCTCCTCCCCACTCACCTCGTCGTTGCTCAGCCTGGCGCCGCACTTGCCCAAGCTACCGCTCAACTTTGTTCTGATTCGTCGGCCTTGGCAGATCCGTTACCGCCTTGCCCGAGAGTTAGCTGTTTTGTAGAAGTTCCGTCCAGAGGAAGCCGTTTTTGAGTGGTTTGTTAGTTGCTGTATTTCAATTGTTAGTTGTGTTTTTGCTGTTTTTAGTTAATAAGTTGTCAACGTTGGCTGGTATAGTCCTAGATGTTGGTCTGCTTAGATGCACATTTCAATGCATTTTCAGGTCCTTTTACTTAGGTCTAGACACTAAGCGATACATGAGCTATGCTGTGTGAGAAGCTGACTGCAGGAAGTATATTTCCACCAAGTCTAGGTTTGTAAGGGATTTTACCTTGAACATCAACAGATACTATATATATTTTCTAGTTAATATATAAAATTGATGACAAATTTTACCCGGAAAAAAAAATTTAAGAAGAAAAAAAGTATCAAACCTTACACAAATAATTCTTTTCTTAAAAGAGTAACAATATGGTTTTTTTGTTTTGGCGGGGGAAAATTTTATCGTATTGTTTTCTGTGTATAAATAAGTATCTTAAGAACACATGACCAACAGTCGATATGTCCGAGTGGTTAAGGAGACAGACTTGAAATCTGTTGGGCTTCGCCCGCGCAGGTTCGAACCCTGCTGTCGACGATTCTATTTTTTCCTCGGCTTTTGAACATACGGAGTTCCTTTTGTTGGTTCCATTTATTCAATTTGGTCGGCGGTCATAAAACTCAGTTTCCGATACTGCAGTATAAAAGTTGCACCTTCAATCTTCCATATATACTCGTATATAATCATTTTATAACATTGATTACAAATGAAGGATAATATTTTATATCAAACAAAACATATATACTCAGTATATAATTATTTCCCAATCTTGTCCAGCCGCGAATCCATGACCTCGGAAACGGATTCAAGAAACGCGTCTTGGCTCATTCCTGGTAGCAACGAATCCTGAGCTTCTCCGACAATCTCCTCGATCCACGATCTCTTCTTCACGGTTTCTCTGCACATGAGGCTTCCGATGGCAAAGGGTGTGAGACCTCTCTGCGCTCCTTTCTTCAAGAGCATGGTGGACACCCGGAGTGTTCTTGCACACTCGACTGGAACGTCCCAACCATGGAATTTCAGAAGCTCGATGTCTTGTTCTGCATCGAGTGAGTTTATGTAGTGTACGGTGTCTGGAGAGTAGGGCTGCTTGGCTTGCGGCCAGTATAGCCATTCGAATGTACAATCTTCAAACTGCAAAGAGAAGGTAGAGATCCGTGAAGATTAGGAGACACATGGTCTATAAGCTAAATGCTAATATAGATCTTATCTGCTAATCACCCAACTAATCCAATGCATGGATGTGTGCCAAGTGTTCATATGTGAGGGTTTGTGTCAAGCTAGGATAAGGAAGAGTTGATACGTATCTTGAACATGTAACAAGAAAACTAGTCTTTTAGGTGAGAATGATACTTAATTAACCTACAAAATTAATCTTTTGGGGTTTACAAAACTAATCTTTTAGGTAAGAATGATATCTAATATGTATATTGTGGGCCTCACTTAATACTCCAAGGCCCAAGTGGCATAGGAGCCTAGTTAGGAGGGAGCAAACTGACATGACAAGAGACTCCATGTTGAAGGAGAGGTTGCTTAGTGTCTACATATGAGTTTGAATCCCATGGTTTATAAGTTCGAAATGGTATACAATACGTATATCATGGATTTCGCAAGCGATTCTATTCTAAGAAGGCTCAATTCCAAGTGGTATTAGAGTTCGGTTAGGAGGCAGACTTATGTGTCATGAGGTCTTTAGTCATAGCGGGAATAGTGTCGTGTCAGAGTCAATAATGGTCCTATAAAGCCAAACATACTAAGGGTCACATGTGAACAGTATGAAGATATTGTTAAGTGTCCACATATAAATCTAAATCCTGTATTTTTTGCTTCTAGGAAGGTTCAGTCTCCCCAACAATCCATAGACCAAAGCACACAGCAATAAAATATGGCATGAAGCTGATAGGAAAAAAAAACACTTACTGTTTCAGGCAGGCAATAACCATGATCAATCGGAGTAAGCACAACTCTTCCATCCCTCCCTTTACTATAAAGGATATTACCGGCATGCCTATCTGCATTAGCCATTCTTATATCAAACACGCTAATCTTATGAACCTCTTCCAATGGAAACACACCAGGACCCAAGTCCTCGCAGCTTCCATCACTCTTCACAAACATCTGCAGAGACCCAACCTTAACACTCTTATCCCCACACTCAAACCCTCCAGGATGGTTAAACCCCTTGTGCAAGCACCGAACCAAAGTTGTCGGGGGCACACCAGCAAAGCCCATCGCCTCCCCTGAAGATGAGCGAGGCCCGTTTCTTGGATGATCCAATACGTATGCAGCAACTTCCCTTATAGCTCCTTCCCCTACCCTTGTCCCTCTCTTTAACCCTTCTCCGTTGATGGACTCTGGAAGGCCCCTAGGGTTATTCACAGCCATTGGCTCTTCATCCATGGGCTTGAACACGGATATGTACTCAATGCCTGATGAATCTTGCATGAAGTAAGTCCCTCCCGTTCCTTCTGAAGATCTGATCGGTTGATTCCCACTCTTTAAACCCTCGAACGTAGCACTGATCAAATCCGATAACAACGAGGGCAGCTTTGCCTTAGGATTAACAGCAATGGGTTCCAACCGGAAATCTGTATAGAGCAGTCTTTGGGATTGGCCATCTGGTTCTTCATTTGGGGCTTCTGCAACAATGGAAAGCTCCAAGTCCTTTTCCAAAGCTTTAGCTCTAACCTTCACTGATTTCTTAACCAGCAAATGAATCACGCCATCATCGTTTGTGCATATATTGTCTATAAGAGTCTGGTCCTTGAGCTTCTCACCATTCCAGAAAAGCTCAGGATCATCAACATCAACAAACCCTTTTCCCTCACTGGATATCCGATGCTTCAGGTACCCGACATTCTTGTTCCTGTCCACATGGAGTTCGAATTCTCTCCCACAGACTGTCCTAACAGCAATGATCAAGAGATCAGAGAGCTTGAGAACCAGATGCAGAACATTACCATCACTAACTCCATAGTCCTTAATAAGGGTATTGTTCCTGGACAGCTCTTTGCCTCCATAGACAATCTTTTGCTTCTTCACCACAAAGCCTTGACAGGTCTGGATCCGGAGCTTCACTGATGCAATGGAATCGGATTCGGAGACCCGAATGGGGATCACAGAACCGGCCACTGTGAGGTATAGCAGGATCGAATCGTCCCCACATTGTTGCTGGCCTGGGAAATATCCGGACGAAGAAGAATGTACAGATTCTCTGCGAATCAGACTGAGAGCAACATCAGCTGCAGACATTTTCTCTCTTTCTTCTCCGGAACAAAAAAGTGAAGACCTTTTCTTAAAATTTCAGGGCTGGATTTTAATAAATCAACGACAGCAACTCAAAATGTCTATACGAAGAATGATTCAACAATCCAAGGCCTTTCAATCAAGAAATTTGATCGAAAGACTCAAAACTGTAAACGAAAAAAAAAACGAAAGGAAGAAGACGAAAATCTACGATTTTGCAGGAGGAATCGAAAATTCACAGAAACCCAGATGGAAAATTTTGTTTGTTTCCCGAGAAAACGTATTAAAAACGAAGATCAACCCAGAAGATCAAACTTGATGAAACGAAGAAAAAGGGGGAAATGGGGAATTTCTGAAAAGCCTTTTGAGCAATGGAGCTTCTTGTGGCGCTTACCGATGGGGAAAGTGTTAAATTGCAGCACAGTATAAATATGTCACATTTGAATCGACAAAAAGCTCGGCAAGATGGAAAGTGGATTCTTTGCCAGAAAGGAAAGAACCAAAAAATAAGAATGGAGAGAGTGAGAGCTTAAATGGTAGATTCGCAAAGGTGGAATTTTTTTTACCGATCAGTTCAAGCGATTTTGGCAAGTTTCCGAGAACGGTGTAATCGGGTTCAAAGCGGGAACTTTTTTCGCCGGGTTTTTCTGCTCTGGTGAAGTTTTCGTCGGAAGAGAGGATAGAGAGAAAAGAGAGCGCTTTTTCAGCCGTTGGCTTTATATAAACTTTGACCCAAATGCTTTATCAAATTGGAACATTTCGATTAAACACTTATCAATTATGTGATCTATTTCATCATACTCACGTTTTGAGTAACAAATATGAGGTCATCCATTTTAATTCTTATTTATTTACTTTTCGCTGAGAAAAAAGGATAGAAAAATAAGTGTTCTATGCAGATACAGGAATCCAAAAAAATATACAATTACAAAAATGCTCCACTTCCCTTGGAAAAGTCATCACTAGTACAAAGTCAAGCTGACATGTATACATACTCCCAATAATTATTATCATACTGCAATTAAAATCATTAAAACCAAAATCGAAGTGTTACTCCAAAGAACTCCAGAATGTATGAACCTTGGCCTAGTGTCATTAGGGTCAATGCTTTTGGGAGAAGCTTCTTGTTCTTTCTGTGATCTCCATGGTGCAACAGTGGAAGCTCTACATATAATTTTATGCCATTGTTGTGTTTAGCATCTCAGAACAAAACTTGATAGCCATCTTGGCATTTTGTTGCCAATTATTCCTAATCTTCGACTTCAGTGTTGAGCAGAAAGCTCGGAAATGCTATTGTTATATCCCTGAAGAATGGAAACGAATATTGAAAACTTGCATAAGTTAACCATAGATATGCATTAATCAGTCAATAGAAGCTATTTACTCAAATTCAGTACTTTAGAATGATGATGATGACGATGATGATGATTGTGTGTAAGACTAAGATGAAGCTATAATTTGAAGAACCCAAGTAGTTTTGATTCTATTAACATGTAAATCCATATCGTATTGCAATATATGGAAATTAAGAGCTTACTTTAAGTATGGAAGAGTCATGTTCTTCAGTATAGATGGATTCTTTGCTACAAACTCTTTCCACTCTTCAAGGTCAATTTTCCCATCACCTTTTGAATCAGCCTCAGCAAATGTCTGCACAAATAACCCACAAATTAGTTAATCAGACAAGTGTTACACAACTTATAAAACATGTGTATTAAGGTAATCGATACCTTGTCCACAATAGATTGAACAACATCCTCAGAAAGTGTGAGGTCCGATTCACCAAGAAGAGCCAATACCATTTCCTTCAACTTCACTCATCAAAGATTCAAAAAATCAGATATTGTTGCCTTCAAAATTAAAATTCGAGGACAAGAGTGAGTTGTTAGGTACTCACCTCCTCCTCCTCGATGAAACCAGTCTGTCTTAGATCATACAATCTGAATGCAACTGCAAGAAAGAAAAAAGTTTCTTGACTAAGTATCCATAAATGTATATTTAGATGCCCAAAGCTTGTTTGTTCAGCTGGTCAAGCGCTTAAACTTAGGTCTTGAGACATCTCATTTAGTCTTTCAAGAAAGAGAAATAGTTGACATTCTTAGTAAAACATTAGTTACCATACATGCAATTTTGTCTTCTTCAGCAGCATTTGGGTGGAACACGCTTATTGATCGAACAAACTCACCAAATTCAATAACACCATTGCGCTTAACATCAAACAAATCAAATACCTGTGATAAGATGCAGATGAATCAACAGAGAAGAATTGTTTTCTACATGTATTTCAATAGATGAACTCACAGAAACAATACGCACCCTGTCTGCAAATAGGTTTTGTTTGCTGCTGTTTTGGAAAAGTGCAAGCTGGAACTCTTCCTGCCCACAAAATGTTAGATAAGTTTGGTGTTAATGCCTAAATTGTAACCAATTGTGGAACTGCTTAGTTTGTAAATTGTGATTGAAACTGGGATCCAGATACCTTGTGGATAAGACCATCATCAATTATGGAACTGCTTAGTTTCTTGAAAAGATCATACAAAGCCTCAACTTCATTCACAGTAACTAAACAAAGAAGTACAACAGTCTTGTTAGATTCCAACACAAAAACCTTCAAAGTTCCAATTATAGCATGCATCTTGAACTTACAAGGAGTTTCAGAAGCAAGAATGCTCGGTTCCTCGTACCCATGTTTCCTTCTAGAATGTCCGCAGAAGCATTTCGTGAAAACATCCATGGCTGAAACAAAAGATTATCTTAGCAAGGCTGTTTACGAAACTGATGTCACCTGCTGATATCCATTACAATGAAATTATGTGAACAGAGATTTTCAAAGCCTGAACTGAAATTTTATAGGAGACAAGGGAGCATATCAACATCAATTGGGTATAATACTATGTCTTTTAACTGATGAAACTAGGAATTGAGTTTTGTGAATTTCTGGTTTCAGCAGAGAGCAGATTAAGATGCAATCTACATAAAAACGTACTGGATCTGCAGTTTTCAATTATGTTTTGTGACTCCAAATGATCAGTCACTACTCTATGGCAGTGAAACACTTGAACTGAGCAACCAAAGCAACACCATCCCCAACTATGCTAAATTCAATTTCTTGATCAAAGAAACAATTTTTTCCCCCAGAAAGATGATGAAATTAATCAAACTACAACAGAAGTCAACATGTTTAACAGCTAAATGTAGCATCTTTGCCAAGTCCTGCTCAGTGATATGCTCAGCTACAATAGTTGTGAGAGGAAAAAAACAAAAAGATACTTTATTTTACACTCTTTCCAGCTGGGAAAGAGAAAAAATAAATTCAACCATGCAAGCAACATCTGGGCCCCAAAAAAAGTGTTGAAAAAACACAAATCTGAAGTCAGCCCAGAATCATATTCATGAAGGATTTGCACCTAAAATTTGCGATTCAAAGCTCATACCAACCAGATTGGTCCTACCCATGAAGATGAAGAGAAAAAACAGACAAAGGGAAGCATCATTGGCCCAGAAACGATTCATGAAGGAAACAAAACAAACCCATAACAGAAATCGATCTAATAAACAAAAGAATGAAGATTGAATCTGAAAAAATGGCTTGGTGGGCAATGAGATTTACCTGTCTGAGTGAGCCAGATGAGTTTAGTTCTTCAAATCTTCCCTTTCTTCTGCTTGTTTTGCAAGTCAGCTTCTGAATCTAAATATTGCTGTCAGATTTTCTCATTTTCAAGACCATCTTGTTTCCTGTTAGCAATACCGTTTTCA
>JAYMSW010000356.1:0-24218 GCA_036897725.1 Erodium texanum | reverse complement strand
TATATAGAAAAGTGGGCGCCTCAACAAAGATCTCCCTAATCCTAGCCTTTTCTTCGACCGAATACAACATCGACATGCTTAGCAATCTACTCAAAATTGATTTTACATTTCTTGTTCCAAATTCAACATGAGTAAGTAAGTAGCATACCTCAATGATCATTGTAAAATACGACATTGTACTTACGGTAATTTATTATTTAAATGATTACGTAATGTTGTGTGTACGATCCCTTCCATTAAAGTGGGATTCATCACTTGGCACATAAAATATAAATCTGCCCAACTAGGTCCAGACATAGGGGCCGTTATGGGGATTTGTTGGACACTCAAGACCAGAAACTAGCGAGGGTCGGGAATACGAGACTTTCCTATTACTTAGGTAAGGTTAGAAACTAGGAGACTTTCCTGTTACATAGCCAAGCTATCTTAAAAATCATTCGTTGGTTGAATCACAGATCTCAAGATTAGAATCTCAAAACCCTAACCCAGCTTTAACTTCCACAGATGGCCGACCATGCTCCATCCTCACCGCACCACCAAGAACAATCGACATGCTCAGCAATTTACCCGAACATATCATCCTCCACATCCTCTCCTTCCTCCCCACAAAAGCAGCCATTACCACCTCCGTCTTGTCAAAAACTTACAAAAATCTATGGACTCTCGTCCAATGTCTCAACCTCATCGACCTCCCCGAAAAAATAAGTTCCAAACGATTGGTGAACAAGGTATTGTATCGTCACAAAGCAAAGCCCATACGTAAGTTCCGCCTCAAATGCCACTCAGATTCCACTCGCATCGATCTGAGCAGGTGGCTCTCGTCCGCCATGCAACGCAACGTAGAAGAAGAGCTCAACCTCGACCTTCCCATTTTAGAGATGGACCATACGAGCTTCGTTGCCTCCACAAGTTTTGCACAACCTTATCGGTATTGAAATTGAGTTCGAGTTCTCCTGATTATTCAGGTTTCGTTATCGGTGGACGACTCGATCGAATCCAATTCCCAAACCTCAAGATCTTGCAACTCAAGTACGTCGAATTCAAAGATCGAAAGCTCTTTCTTTCGGAGTTCAGGGTTCAGGGTTGGAACTTATTGAAACAGAGTGCATTGTGTATGTTATGAGCTATAGGTCCCAACTGGTGAGATATTCTTATTTGATTTTTATTTTAGACTAACATTTATAAATATTGTTTTTCTCAGACAAAACATTGGACAGTAGCCGAGAAGACAGAATGGGCACGACCAACACATATACCCGATTGTTTGACAAACCGTCTCACAACATTTTGTTTCCTACAGTTCAAAGGTTTGGAGGATGAGATGGAGGTTACCCGATATGTTCTTATGAACTCATTGGTTTTGAAGAATGCAAAATTTTCCTTTGATCGTTATCTACCGAGGAATGAGGAGGATATTCAAGAGGAACTATCGACCATCTCGAGAGGTTCCATAAAGTGTCAACTTGAATTTGATCATCAGTAATCTCTAATTGTATTCTATAAACAAAAATCTTTATATATTCGTAGAGGATACGTTTAATTACGAAAACTCTTAATGTTTAGTATTATGTAGTTGATGTGTAGTTTAAAATACACTTGTTTGCATTCCCTCTTTTTGTTTTCCTACTTATTTTATAATAGTAATTTGAAGTTATTACAATCATGTTATGCTCGTAAATGTTACATGACATTGCGATTTTGAACACAAATTTATGGATTTTTGTTCTTATTCCAATAACCGAAACTAATAACATATTCATTTGTAGTGGATTTGCAAGTTGTCATCATACTCTTTTGTTTAACTAAACTAATTGCCGGATGATTAAGGAGAGTTGCTTATCTCTTTGTCACCACAAATTGAATAAACTTTCTTGAGAAGCATAATAATTAGCATGTGTACTGCATATGTAGACTAACTTTTACATGAGAACCCTATTTAACCTATATAGTAAGAATCAATTTGGGTTGTTGTATTAGTATGATTTAAAGACCCAGATTTAGAACAGATTCATTAATGATAAAATCGTAAGTACGCAGAACTTTAATTTTTTTTTTAATTTAATTAATTCACAATTACCGACCACATTCTGGGCTACTAAATGTACTGATCTAACTATACAAGTTAGTTCTCAAGATGTAGGTTACGATGAAAGTTCCTCTATATATGTATATTAGAACAACTTCATATTGGGACTAGGGCAATGTAGTTAGTGCATTGTCTAAACCGTTGACTACTCACTCAAGAGCTTGGAGGATGAAGGTTATGTCGTCCAAGTCAGGTTACCCATATGTGTGGCATGAATGGAGATTGCATTGTATTCTGGGTCACTAGATATACTGATCTAACTACACAGATTGGTTCTCAAGATGTAAATTACAATAAAAATCCCCCTGTATATGTATATTAGAACAACTTCATATTGGGAAACTCTACCGGGACAATGTAGTTAGTGCGTTGTTCAAACCGTTGACTACTCACTCAAGAGCTTGGACGATGAAGACTATGTCGTCCAAGTCAAGTCACCCATATGTTTAGGTGACACAGAATAAAAACTTATTCATCACACAAGTTTTTGCACCTGTGGCGTGACTGGAGACTGGGAAGTACACCACGTGAACGTCAAATCTACCTTCCTCAATAAAAAAACTAGGGAAGAAATAAACATTCTGCAACCTCTTGAATTCAAAACGGATAATATAACAAAACTAGTTCTCAAGCTCAAAAAAGCACTCTATGACCTACATCAAGCTTTTAGAGCATGCAATGTACACACGATCAAACAAAAAGCTACTGCTCCTAATTAGTGTTTATATTTTATGTCGGTCAATCAAAGGTAAGTCTACAGCCGCCTTAAACATATGCATATATATAAAGAAATAAGTGTTTCAACTAAAACTAAACATGAAACCCTAACGTTATTTTCCAATATGTCTTACCACAAAAGGCTCAAGACCCAACCCACCATCGACATTCTAAGCAATCTCCCCAAACCTATCCTCCTCCCCATCCTCTCCTCCCTCACCACAAAAACGGCCGTTGCCACCTCCGTTTTGTCCAAAACTTGGCAACATCTATGGACTCAGGTCCCTACTATTGACCTCTACCAGGACCACAATCTTCGATCTTGTCGGGAAAATTTGAAGGATATAGTGAACAAAGTCTTGGACCGTAACAAAGAGCCGCTCCTACGGAGGTTCCGTCTAGGAACCCAATACCGCACCCAATGTTTCAAAACCTCCGACTTGGACTCGTGGCTTTCGAACGCCACACAACGCAAAGTGGAACATCTCGACCTCGACCTCCGCAACACCTACGATGATGTCTCTACCGATTATAAGTATACATATGTGTTCCGTTGTGCCCCCGAGTCTTGCAAGACTCTATCGGTCATGAAACTCAAGTCAAGTCTGTTAGGTCAAGATTCTTCATCGGCCCACATCTTGATTGTTACATGTACTTCCCAAACCTCAAGATCTTGCATCTCAACAATGTAGGGTTCGATGCCCAATACGTGTCCTTTTCAGAGTTCTTGTTCCCTCTTCTTGAAGAGCTGGTTCTTTACATGACCGTGTTTCATCATGACGTCACTATTTCGTTGCCTAAGTTGAGACGCTTAAGAATCGAGTGTCTATCGATAAACTACACACTCGGTATAGACGCCCCTAGTCTTCAATATCTTGATCTCGTTCGTTTCGGATGCGAGGGGTTTTACGTAGGAAATTTATACAACTTGGTCGGAGCAAATGTTGATGTTTATAGAGAGTCCACGGAGTCGACGATGACGCCGACCAAGATTTGCACGGTGGATCAAGATGAGTTCTATGGAGGATCTTTGACAAACCTTGTGAATGCACTATCTAATATCTCGTTCCTCAACTTATCTCCTACGACGTTGAAGGTAAGAAAATATCAGTTGTATAATATAGTACTAGTGTCTGCTTCCTCATAGACACAAGTCTTGATCTCAATATATTGAAGTGTGGTGTACATGAAGAAATAAATTGCTTGATAAGCATACTAAGGTCTTCATCTATTAACTTAAGTTTTTAGGTTGGATATAGATTTGACATGATATCAGAGTCTGGTTGGTTCAACGCACAATCTGTTTGTCACCTCCACACTATGACCTTCTGATTCACATGCAGATGTCATGTCCTGTTAGGCTTCATGTGTAGAAGACCAGTCTTACACGTGAGGAGAGTATAGAAATGTGTCCTACATTGAAAATATATGAAAAATTAATTGCTTGATAAGCATATTGAGGCATCCACCCATCAACTTAAGCTTTTGGTTTGGATAAGACTTCGACATAATATCTATCGGTTTGAGCTTTTAATTGAGTTGGCTCCAGTTTAAGCTTTCAATTGAATTGAGTTTTATATATTCACATATATTCTAATAATGTGTTCTTCTGTGTGCAGGGACTTCGCAATGCTTGCTTTCAGAATTGGATTCAACATTTTCATAATATAGTAGAATTGGATCTCCATCTTGATGGTACAGTCTTGTACGAGACAATGGTCATGCTTTTTAAGTTCCAAAACTTGTAACGTCTCAAGGTACGTATATCCAAGCAGTTCTATCATAGTTCTTACTTGATCTATCTTTATTTAAAGGGAAAAGTATATAAAGCATCGATGAACTAATATATCTTTTTCAAAAGTAACAGTATTTTTAGGTCGTCAGCAAAAATCAACGGTGAACAAATTTTCTGTCTGCAAAGTGACTAACACCGTTAGTTTTTTTGTAATGAAAAGACCCTTTCCCCCCCCCCCCCCCCCCCCCCGATGTAAGGGTAAGGTTTTAGGGTTTGTTTCGAGAGAGATGATAGTTTTATGGTTCATATTTGGGGAGAGGGTAGTGTAGGATTCGTTATTTGGGGTTTGAATAGTTTATGGTTTACTTTCGAGGAGGGGTATTTTCGGCATTTTCAAATTTTTTTTGTCTAAAAACTATTAAATTTAACGGATTGCAAACGCAAAAATTCTTCACTGATATATTTTGCTGACGTCCTAAAATAACTGATACTTATTGAACATATTAGCTTAGATACCATTATAAAATAAACTTATCCCTTATTTAAATCCTTTAACTACAAATTGTCATCTCTCACAGTAACAAGACCTGAGATAGATTATTATATGACAGAGTATCATTGGGTGCCACCAACGTACGTTCCCAACTGCTTGTCATGTCGTCTCAACACCTCTTGTTTCCAAGATTTTAAAGGCTCAAACTATGAGATGGACTTTACCGTATTTATTTTGAATAACTCGTTGGTTTTGGAGAATGCGAAAATTATCTTTCCTCCTCGTTTAGTTTGGAAGAAGGCATTTCATTGTCAGACAATTCTGTGGACCACCTTTAAAGTTTCCACGAAGTGTCAACTTGAATTTGATCAGGAGGTGAGTTAAATTTCGGTTATGTACTTTCGAAACACTAATCCTTTCTTCTCTTTTCTATTTCAATGATCGATGAATGATAGCATTGTTGGGCAGACCATGTACTTGTGAAGATACGGAGACCGATTTTGATGAATATTATTGAAGCTCGATCCAAGGAAGAATTGTGACTCGATCGAATGTGAATTCTTATGGGAGATGCTTCATGTGTTTGGGTTTCTAACCCTTTGTTCTCTTTTATGTGTACTTACCGTAAAACAAATGATGAAAGATTAGATCTCTAAATGTTTTTTCATTAGATAAGAGAAATGGAACCATGAAAGTTTTGAGATGGAGTTTAGAGCACTCAAGAGTTTAAGTATATAAGGGAGTAGCCAAATTTCCAATTTCCTAGTTTCTTCTTTTATTTTTGTATTTTTGAATGTTGATAGTTTTTCTGTAATAATTGTTGATAGTTAAACATTCATGAGTGTCTCCTTGATGTACCTATTGTTTAAACCTCTATTCTAGTTAATTTGAGTATTTATTACATGATGGTTTGTTTATTTATTTGATTGCTCTTTTTAATTGTAATTAATTGCTTAAAATTAGACCAACTCTAAGTAATTGTTATAGGGATTTAGAGTACTTGAAAATGGCTTGAATCCCAGAAGATAAGGTGAATTAGAGAAGAGGCAAATCTCTTAATACTATTAAGTTTAATGTAACCCGCTTAGTCGGAAGTGACATCAAAAAGTGTGATTAACTACATGAGGTTAGACTAATTCAATAATGAGAGGTGAATTAGTAGCTTTACGAGAATTTCCTAGCTTAATTAATGGTTTTGAGGACTAACATGTGTGATAACGTCAACATAGTTAGGTAGAATATTTCCAAGTTCAAGCCGCACCAGACCCTCCGAGACCGGCCTGTCCTCCCAACATGCATCCTGCCTACTGCCTTTGCCCACTTAGTTTCCCAAACTCATTAAGAAAGGGACTTGCTACACACTCAAGATCAGAAGCTAACTAGGTTAGGAAATTCTAGACCTTCCTATTACTTAGCCAAAGTAAGAAAATAGGAGACTTCCCTATTTCTTATATACATTTCCAACTAGGAATCACATATGTGGGTGATTGACTCATATAACATATATATATATATATATAGGTGAACTTTCACTTGAAAACTCTCTTATTATAGAAACTAAGAATCAATTTGGACATTAGATCAGTACATCTAACGGCCCAAAATATAAGGGATAATTCTGAATTAATTGAGGTAAAAAAAAATTAAAGTTATACATATTTATGATTTTGTCATTAGTGAATCGATTTTAAATCTGAGTTTTAACCAGATTGATTCTCACCTTCTAAGGCATAGTTTTCATATAAATACTAGTGAATATATATATAGAGAGAGAGAGAGGAGCTTTCTGGTGGAAACCACTCTTAAAATGCAAACCTACAAACCCCTCCAAATAAGTCAAAAATGTCACATGTCGTGATTTGATGTTATTATTTCATTTTCTCCATCTTTACTCTTTTGTTCATTCCCGCTTCGTTTTAACTCCGATTCACTTCGTTCCAGTGCCAAAATTCTTATTTTCTCGAGCTCTAAAGAAAAATACCCATATAGTATATATTTTGAATCATAACCCTAAACCTCTGAACCCTTAAACCCTAGTTCTTGAACAACTAAACCCTAACACTTAAACCCTGAACCTTAAAACCATAAACTCTAATCCCTAAACCCTAAGCAATGAAACCCTAAACCCTAAATTTTGGATCATACACCATACATGTTGAAACCCTAAACCATTTTCAACTAAATCCACATACAACAATCTCAAAACTTTAACCTAGCTCTAACTTCCACAGATGGCCGACCATGCTCCACCCGTCGACATGCTCAGCAATCTACCCAAACATATTCTCCTCCACATCCTCTCCTTCCTCTCCACAAAAGACTCCATAGCCACCTCAGTTTTGTCAAAAACTTACCAACATCTATGGACTATGGTCCCCGCCATCGATTTCTCCGATTCCTTTTGGCGAAAAAATTCCAACGACATAGTGACCCAACTCATGCGCCGCCACCAAGCACCGCTCATACGGCGGTTCCGTATCGCAGGCTGGCGTTGCAAAACCTCACACTTGGACTCGTGGCTTGCGTCAGCAGCAGAACGCAACGTAGAAGAGCTCGACCTTAGCGACATCTTGGATATGTATATGTATATGTATGTGTTCCGATGTGACCCCAAATTCATCAACACTCTTGTGGTCATGAAACTCACTTCATGTTTCAGTCATAGCTCACCAATCGTCATCGGTGGGCGTCTTGATGACGTATGTTTCCCAAACCTTAAGGTTTTGCATCTCGATATGGTCTGATTCGAACCCAAGATGTGTCTCTTTTGGGGTTCTTGTCGTGTCGGTTCCCAATTCTTGAAGAGCTAGTCCTTCGCGGGATCGAATTTCATCACGACATTGTTAGCATCTCCTTGCCTATGTTGAGAATCTTAAAATTTTGCAATGTGTCTTCGACGCGAAAGTACACACTCAATATACAAATCCCTAGTCTTAGAAGTCTTGTTCTCGATGATTCCAATAGCGGAGGGTTTCGCGTAAAAGATTTATACAACTTAGTTGAAGCAAATGTCAATGTTTATAAAGAAGGTGAAGATGAAGATGAAGTTTATGGATATTCTTTGATAAACTACGTTGTGAGTGCACTGTCTTACGCTAAAAGTTTGGTTTTGTCCCATACTACAATGAAGGTAAGAAAATGAGTATATACTATACTAACCTTTCTTTATGTGCAAACTATTAATTTTCAATTCAGGTACATGGAGGGGGTAGAATTCAGACACAAACTAGTCCTAAAAACCATTGTCTTGTTGGCAATTATTTATTTTCACACAAGTTTTATAGGGTAAATTTTAAACAAGAACTAGTCTTAAAAACCGTTGTTTTTGTTAGAAACGGTATATTTTCACACAAGTTTTGTAGATTTCGACACAATGTATTATAATTTTCAACCCGTGATAAATTCCAACACAATGTATTATAGTTCTATAACATATTGTATTATAAATCCAACAGAAACAATAGTTTTCAAGTTTTTATTCTAATACACAAGTTTCTATGGGTTTTTGGTTTCTATTCTAACGGGGAATAGGAATCCACTCTTTTATATATATATGTGTGTCTTTATTTGATTTCCATTATTTGCAGGAACTTCACAATGCTTCATTGCTTCCCCTCTTTCGAGCGGATATGATTCGACCTTTTCCTAATTTGGTCGAAGTTGATCTTGAGTTGGATGGTTCCGTCTTGGGTGTGACTATGATTATGCTTCAAAAGTTCGAAAACTTGGAATTTCTCAAGGTATATATATATATATATATCCAATTGATTTCAATCCAATACTTCAAAAATATAGTCTTATCATTTGATTTCTATTTTACCCAGGTGAAGTTCCAATGCATGGAAGACAACAAGGAAAAATATTGGGAATCATTTGATTTAGATTCAATACATACGCCCAAGTACTTGGAATTTCTCAAGGTATTATATATATGTATATATATATATCCAATTGATTTCAATCCAATACTTCAAAAATATAGTCTTTATCATTTGATTTCTGTTTTACCCAGGTGAGGTTTCAGTGCATGGAAGACAACAAGGAAAACTATTGGGAATCATTTGATTTAGATTCAATACGTACTCCCAAGTGCTTGACACACAGCCTCAAGACCTTTTGTTTCCGAGAGTTTGAAGGCTCAGGAGATGGAGTTTGTCAAATATATTCTGACGAAATCGTTAGTTTCGAAGAATGCGAAAATTCTCTTTTCTCCTTATTTAGATTGGAAGGAGGGAGTCTGTGTTCAGAAATATCTGTCAACCATTTCGAGAGGTTCTATGGGATGTGAACTTGAATTTGATCAGGGTGATGAAGATGAACTTGAATATGGTAGTTGTTCTGATGGGGGATGGAAACTTGGATTTGATCGGCGGAGGAAGAATTATGATGATGATAATGATGACAATGATGATGATGAACTTGAATATGATAGCTACTCCGAGTGGCGTTTATTCGATAAACGTAAATGTTTATGAACTTGAATATGGTAGCTACTCTGATGGGGGATGGGAACTTGGATTTGATCGGCGGAGGAAGAATTATGATGACGATGAACTTGAATATGATAGCTACTCTGAGTGGCGTTTATTCGATAAACGTAAATGTTTATGAACTTGTAGCAAGATCCACGCATGAGCCTGTGAAAACCTATCTCTGGGATCAAAATCCGATGTGAAAGAAATTGGTTTGACTTCGTTTGGTATTGGCCTTCTTGCAATGATATATACTTTCCTACCTCACAAATTTGTGTCATTTTGCTTGTAATTTTCAAATTGGTCTTAAATTTGCTTGAACTGTTTTGCTGTTGGTTTTGATCAAGTTAAGAGGATTACAAATCAATTTATTCATCTGTTGGTTACAAATCAATTCTTTTCTCTAGTTTTAGTTGGTTTCTATGAATGGTGTTGAAATGTATCCTATATTGAATGTATGTTGGGAAATTAATTGTTTAATAAGTATATTAGAGCATCCATCCTTTAAGTTTTTAGGTTAGATAAGGTTTTGATATAATATCAAAGCGAACTTGGTTCAGGTCATGACCCATCTGTCACATCCACTTTATGGTCTTCTGATTCATATGCAGATGTCTAGTCCTGTTATGGTCCACGTGTAGAAGTCCAGTCCATACGTGAAAGAAAGTATGGAAGTGTATCTCACATCGAAATATGTTGAGAAATTAATTAATTAATAAGCATATTGATGCATCCACCCATCAGCTTAAGCTTTAGAGATGAATAGGGTTTTGACATAGTAGTAGAGATAACTTGGTTTAACCCACGGTTCGTATGTCACCTCCACCATGTGGCCTTCCGGTCCATATGCAGATGTATTCTACATCAAAAGTATGTAGAGAAATTAATTGCTTGATAAGCATATTGAAGCCTCCACCCATCAGTTTGAACTTTTGGGATCAAAAAATTTAGGTTTGAATGACTATCAACATATGTGTCTAAAAAATGTGTTGAGAGGCTTACCAAGATTAGATGGGCCGGTGTAAACCGATAAACCAGTTTGTAAATCAGATGACAGAGATCCATAGTTCTGAAAGTAGGAGAGGCGGGTCTTGATCTTGATTTGACTAATCCAAAAAATCTAGATTGGTGTATGATTTGGGTTTTGGCGATGGGTCTCGTCCCATGGATACCTCTACCTACCGTACATAACCTGCTCTTTATCCCGAAGCCACTCCATGAGCACTAAATCATTCTCATTTGGTTTTAATTGGGAAAATTATATCTAACTACACATAACTATAAGTTGTTCTCACTAAATTACACCTAATTTTGAATTTACCTTTTTAACTACCCTAATTTTTCTTTGTTTTCAATGTCATAATATCTATTATAAAATCAGTTAGTTTACTATTTATTTTTATGAAATGATGAAATTACTTTCAAAATTTAAGCTCCAAAATTGAAACATCACGTTGACTCTACGAGGTCTAACTCTCAACAATCTTCAAACTATCTACTCTTGTAATAAAAACTATAATGTTAAAAATAAATGGAAATCGAAGGAGTTAAAAAAGTAAATTCAAAACTGGATATAATTAAATTAAAATGATATATAATTAAGAGTAATTAAATATAATTTACTTTTTTTTTCTAATTGAATAGAGAAGATTAAAAATGAGTCGTGAAAGGGAAATGAACAGAATTTCAAAAACTACAACAAAAAGGGCGAAACGACAGCTCATGCACAGTGCTTTCTTCTTCGCGCAGAGCGAGCGAGAATGTACCGATCATTCGAACCCAAAAGCTCAGATTACACGCCACCATAACTCTAGAACTGGTGGGAAAGACCCAATTCGCGACCCGAACTTGAATTGGGCTCTAGGTAATTTTCCCCTTTTCAGTTTCACGGTGTTCATTTTGATTGATTCTGTCGCTACCCGCCATCGATTCTCAATCCAGATTAATGTTTTTTCATTCAATTTGTGTTTCTGGTGAATCCTTGTTTTCGATTTAAATGATGAAATTAGGCTGTTTTGGTTGAGTTTTATCACCATCGGCAAATTTAGTTTGAATTTTGAACTGTTGGTGTTTTAGGATAGTGTTTGTGTGATTTTGGAGGGGGGTTTTCTGTATGAATCGATATTGGTTTTTGGTTTTCAGATTTTGAATCACATTGCTGCTCAAGTTCGTCCATTTGATTATAAGATTGTGAAGTTGGTCAGATTGTTGGGGGGATTGAGTTTGGTGGTGTTCTTAGTTCATTGTTTAATTGAGTAGTTGGAGGTGGCACTTCAATTTTGAGAAACTGTGGGATTTGCCAAATTTGCTGAATTGGGGTCGAATCAAGCTCTGAAAATCATTACTTTGGAGATGAGTTTTGGCCTTCTCCAATGAGTGGATTTATAAAGGAAATAGGAGATGAAATTGGGTCTATGTTCAGGGAGGAACAGATCGATTCAAAATGATGTCTTGCGGAAGAATGTGGCATCAATTCCTGTGTGCAAAATTCCAAAGGGCAGCCTTTATCTTAGGGGGAAGGAGAGAATTCTCTGTTTTATTTGCCGAAATACTTTTAGAGGGAAGGTCGTAGTGCTGCTTTCAAGTTTCCTCGCTCTTTCCATTTTTACATACGGTTCCTTTAGAACTAACAAAGGTATGCTCTCCATCTCCAATCCTTATGCATGCAACATTACTTGGATAGAGCAACTGTTTACCCTTCTAGTCTTGCAAGTTCAGATTTTTGTACTTCAAAGTTGACTTCTCTGCATCTTATTATAGTATAATTTCAGTATGTCAGGGCAAATCGCTATTTCACAATGCATCTTAGGTTCTTATCATTTGTGATAATGTGTATGACTTTAACTGATGAGGTGAGAACTCATGTGCATATTGGAAAGAACAATGGTAGGTCAGGACATTAATACTTCTGCAGGTGGTTCTTTGAAAGAGTACACCGCTCTCTCTGTCCATCCATGCGACAACTTTACATTTCCTCCTCCTCCACCTCCTGATGGGAAACGTATTGGCCCCCGCCGTAAGTTTCTAGTTATGTTATGGCTCATACGGATAATCTTACTTAGCTACCCTTAAGTATGCACCATTCTCAACAACTTGCCCCTAAGTTTAAAAAGTTTTGACAACCTCTTAAGTTTTTTTTTAGTCTCATTTTACCACATCTCACTCAACTTTTGAGTGTGAAATGATAAAAATACCCTCATGTAAAAAATAAGGGTATTTTCATCATGTCACACCCAAAAGTTGACATAATTGGGGTAAATTGAGACAAAAAACATAGGGGGTTGTCAAAAACTTTTTAAACTTAGGGGCAGTTGATTGAGAAAGCTACATACTTAAAGGTAGTTGAGTGAGATTATCCCTTGTTCATACTACTCTTGTCATTGCCTTCTTAATAGCTTTGAGCTTGGATATGTGAAATGTTAAGATTAGCATATCAATCATGTCCTTGTAAAACTCTGTTCATATTAATCTTCCTTGTTGTTTCAGCTTGTCCAGTATGTTACGTTCCTGTGGAGATGGCTATAGCTAGCATGCCGAGCCCCTCATTGACACCATCTGTGATTCGCGACTTAGCATATGTACAAGATGAAAATCGAACTAAAACTGAAGAACATGGAGGCTCTGGATTTGGTTGCTATCCCTCTCTAGAGCAGAGGAGCGATTCTTTTATGATTAAAAAAGACATGACAGTGCATTGTGGGTAGGTTTTGTTCTCAACAGTCTTTCTGTTATTGGCATTACTGGTGAAACCTTACAGCAACTGAAAATTGGTTCATGGGTGGAATTATATTCTCCTCATTGTTAGATTTGTCAAAGGAAGTAAACCTGGCCGCCAAACTGGATTCGATATAGATGAAGCGGATCGTATGGAGCTTTGTGAGTTTAATGATGTTATCGTTGCATCGGTTATATTTGGTATTGCCCTCATTACAAATTCTCGAAACACTTCCTTGCTCTTGTGAATTTGTTCTTCTTTTCCTCATGATTGCATCTATCCTTACCAGGAAATTATGACACAATACAGTACCCAGAGAATATCAGTGAAGCAGCATTGGAAAGGGTTCCTTTCTACATGTTTATTGATGAACAGACAGAAGCCTACATGAAGAACTCTTCTATCCTAAACCTTAGAAATCGAGTCGGGATATGGAGAGTTATTGTTGTTCATAATCTTCCTTATACTGATGCTAGACGCAATGGAAAGGTCAGTTATTTTGTTTCAGCTCTTATTCAAGCATGGATAAGTCACAAGTAGCTTTTAGTTTTGTACATTTTGGGGTTCTTAATTTACCCATCATTGAAACCTTAAATCCTTGTGTACAGACTAGTACTTCTACATTATTAGACAAACGGCCAACTTTAACAAACAATGATTTTAATCTTGAATTTTTTACAAAGAACATCTTTTATGGTGCTTATTAACCCAACTTGTATATTTGAAAGATCCCGAAGCTATTATTGCATAGGCTATTCCCAAATGTCCGGTATTCTATATGGATTGATGGAAAGCTGAAGCTTGTTGTGGATCCTTATCAAGTCCTTGAGAGGTATTTCTTATCCTCTCTTTGTTAGTTTGTTTTAGCTTTTCATGATTTTGGTGTGTTGACAACTATAATAACTCCCCACAGAAAATCCATATCTTGATTATGATATTTCATTTCTTATTGATGATTGAATGTTCTTTGTTGGTTAATGATTAAACCTTTTAGCTCTATGCTTCAATTATTTACTCTATGTTTCAGGTTCTTGTGGCGCCAAAATGCTACTTTTGCCATCTCAAGACACTACTCACGTTTTGACGTGTTTGAAGAAGCTGAAGCTAATAAAGCTGCAGGAAAATATGATAATGCCTCAATCGACTACCAAATTAACTTCTATAAAGATGAGGGGTTGACGCCATATTCTTCTGCTAAGCTTCCAATAACCAGTGGTAAGTGCTTTAGTTTTTCAAACATGTGTGACTCAAAATTGGGTTTGAGCTTTTCTCTTTATAACTTGCTTTCTGCAGATGTTCCTGAAGGTTGCGTTCTTATCCGAGCAAATGATCAATTGACAAATTTTGCTAGTTGTGCGTGGTTCAATGAAGTTGATCGTTTCACTCCTAGAGATCAGTTAAGTTTCTCCACGGTGAGGGACAAAATACCAGAATTTAAACGGGCCTTGCACATGTTCTTGGATTGTGAAAGGCGTAACTTCGTGGTACAGATAAAATTTATTTACATTCCGATATCTATGGAGTAGGCGATCTCAACATAGTTTTGTTTTTTCGACCGGCAATGTGTATCAAGATTTGGGCTTCGCTTGCTTATATAGAAGCAAGAGAGCACAAAACTTGTTATTCTTATTAGACATACGACTGATGAATGGCCGCACCTTAAGAAAGAGAAGAAAAAAAGGCCCAACAAGGTGACGTTTTTTTTCAATCAACAATAAAGCGGGAAATCCTAATCTAACCTAAGTTAACAAGAGGTTGACTCCTAACCTAGCCCCCACCCCACACCTGTTCTCAAGCAAGTGATCCACTGGGAGTTAAACCTCTGACCTCAAGGAAGTGAGAGAACTTGACCACTATAGGTCAGCCTCAATGGGCACTGTTAAGGTGACTTGTTTGGTGTTATAGGCAATACATACAAAAATTTGAATAGCTTTAGAAGGGAAAAGAAAACGAGTCATTTTACTAACTCATCACATTTCTAAATAACCCTTAGTTTAGGAAATACAATATATGGTTAGATGATGGCTCATGTAAGTATGTAACAATAACATCAAATCCCTCAATATTTTCGCTATTTTGTATACAATGCAATGGCAAAATTGTATATTCCAGGTGTATATTATTTTCGTTTTCAGGCTTATCATAGAGGTGTACTGCCCAGGCGCAGGATTCAGTCCCCGCCTCCTCCTCGGCCGGTTAAAAAACCAGTCATCAAGATTCCAGAGAAGAAGAATCCCAAGCATGGGAAAGGCAAGCGTCATCGAAAAATGGGCTCGAAAAGAAGAAGAGCAAATAACTCATCTCAAGTGCTTGTCGGGCAAAATTGATAAGTTTCTTCCCTTTTCCATATTTTCCCCCCAAAATCATACTTGAAGCATTAGGAAGATTTTGTTTCTTGCACGACTCAAAAAGATTTAACACGATTGGGATTTTGAATCATAATTTTTTTGCTGTAGATGCATTGTCCCATTGTTGTGCACGAAGAGAAAAAGATGATGATCCGATACAAATAAGAATTCTCGATTTTACGAGTATTTTTTGGTAATTTGGATTGTTGTTGAGGCTATAAACAAAATGGTAGTTGGAGAGAAAATAGGTGTGCTGGTAGGTAGGGCAAGCTCTCATCACCATGGATGGGCTATTTTTGACTATTTGATTCCAATTATGGACCCCAAAGAAATTTTTGTATGATATCTTCTTTTAACAATAATACAAGTAGCTTAGTATGGAGATGAACATGGCTTTTATTGTGATGTGTTATATATACTTTTCAAAGCATTCTTAGGAAAAAAACACACACCAATATTTATATATTTATCTATTCAGTTCTCTCTTAAGTGAAATTAGGTTACAACTATTACTCTATTTAGATAGAAAGTCTAAGGAAATTATCCGACTTCTTATGAGTTCAGATCGAGTGTTCTCTTGACCATTAGACCAACTCTATTGGGATGTTCAAGACTCAATCTAAGTCCTTATCTTATGGTAATAGTAGAGCAGTGAATAGGTCATGACATTATCTCAATAAAGGGCTCAAACTTAGCAACTTGCTATAAAAGCCTCAATTCAAGACATGAAGCTACTTTTGGGGTTGGAAAAAAATTACAACAACAAAAAAAAAATCTATAAACAATGACCTCACTACTTTTAATGATTCTGGTTTAAGAAAAACAGGTAAGATATTATCCATAGGCTCCACTAAAGTCCAAAAAATAAAATATCCAAAACAGTGTTGTTTACAGAATAATAGGACCAATTATGTAGACCCATAAGCTTTATTGACCCACAAATGCTCAACAAGGTCTGGAGAAGAAGGCATGGCATGTTCTTCATTGGTTATGGAGGTGAAAATGAGATGAACCCAGAAAGCCCATCTTCTTCACCATCTTTCAAAACCCTACTTCCTCATAAATCAGCAACCCAGCCATAAAAAGAGCAACTTTTTTTCTCAAAATTCTGGACCCTTCTCAGATTCATGCCCCTCCAGCTGAACCTCCAGTTCTAGGCCTAAGGCGTTTTGGTTGATCCAGTAGGGGGCAGAGTTAGGTTTTCATATGCAAGCTCTGTTTGGCTTGTGGGAAAATGGCAATTGGGTTTCATGTTTTGACCAATTTGGTCATCTGGGTTTCTGTAAATTACATGTTTTGACAACCCTATAGTCAAGGATTTGAACTTTGACAATCCCTAAATCTTTAGGCAATTTCTTTTGAGATAAAGACTTGATCTTTAGATTGTGTATCATCTCTTGTTCTTCTTCTTGTAGTTCTATTGCTGATTTGAGAAAGAAAGAAAAAAAAAAGTAGAGATTTTTGTCAAATGGGTTCTTCTAGTTTCTTCCTGATATGTACCCTCCATTCTCTGGTTGCTCTGAGCTGTGGAGCTATGATGATATTCTACACCAAAGAGATGGCTGAGATTGGACATGGCACTGTGATTGCCAAGAAGCTCCAAGGATCGACTGCATACGATCAGCTCTTGATCGAAACATCAAATTCCTTTTCTGGGTTGCTCTTATTTGGTATTGGCTTCTTATTATTGATGGTAGCTTTTGTCAAGGATATGGAGTTTCAGAGCTTCTTTGCCAAGGGATGTGTACTCCTCCATGTCACCATGTCCTTTTGGAGAGTCTATTTCGAGAGGAAGCTTGAGGATCTCGCGGGCGAGTGGCCTAGGCAGGTCGTGGGGGACATTGCATTGGCCGTTTCTTGGGTCTTCTTCATTGTTTACACATGGAAGGAGAAGTATGATTAGGGGATTGCAAGGTGCAAATGTACTGAAGCAAATGGAACTCGAGAAGGTTTGAACTGAAGATCTTACTTATGTAGAAGCGAGCTCTTTACTTATATCGGGTTTTGGTCTTTTGGGGCTTGACTCAACTTATGATTGATCTTGGGTTTGAGTCCTTTGGGGATTGCAAGGATTTGGAGGGATGTTTGAGTCCAAGCTTGATCTGTTTTGTTCATATCTTGTTTAGGATCTTTAGTTTGCTTGAATTCCAAGAAAAAACTAGGAAATAAGATAATGACTCAACTCTCTTTTCCTTGTACATTTTCCTATATGTAATGATGATGGTGATAAGAAGTGTATTTTACTTGTGGAATGTTCTTTCTTTGGTTTGGATTCATATTTGCTTGGATTGGGTATGGGTATTAGTTATTGATTTATCTCATGTGTGTATTTGTTACGCCGTTTGGTCTAAACTGACTGTTAAGTGGTGTGCGTGACATGCCCATTCAATGTTGATTGCACGGGTTGTTATTTCCACCAAGTGTCGAAGACTATAACGATATTGTCTTATACCAATAGTTGATATGTATATCTCCATGTTTATACTGACCGGTAAGAGACGTCAATCATTAACAATCGTCAAACGATGGATGGAGCGTCATGCGCACAATTGGTGATCTTGACTCAGTCCCGACCTGACCAAAGATCTTAAATCGATCCGTTTGAAAACTGAGATGTTGGACCATAAGGGCATCGACAATGGAGCCTCCAATAGGTGGCCTCCGATTGCAAATCGGATAGCAAAAACCACCTTTGACTAATTGTGAAGAGGCGACCTCCAACTTTGCATCAAAGACTACCTCAACAGCCTCGAACTTTCCTCACCCAATGTACGTGTGACATGTGGTTGATCCCTTAATCACAAACGTCAGAGGTTTGACCCTTTTCATATCAGGAGGTCGACTTGATATCCCGTTGTTGGAGAAATAGTGGAAAAGTATGTCCTCGTGTTCCTCATAATCAGATTTTGTTGGTGCTTCTCAAGCACAACCAGCAAGATCAAGGGAGGGGGACAAGAGAGCGTCTGGGGAGGGAGGTGGTATCGCAAATGTCCTTTTGTAAAAGTGGATGGAAGATAAAGATATACATTGATACCTTGTTGGTTTTATCAATCAACCAACCTATGCAAAGAGAACAACCAAACTTCAAACAGTTTTTGAAAGGCTCCCCAACACAATAACTACAAGGAGTTACGCACACCCGATGATCAGCGGCAGAGCCACAAGACCATAAATGATAGGTGGTTAAAAATCAACTGTAAGGTAAAGAAATTCTAAGACACATGGACGCTGTTAAAGGTACCCCGTTCCCACCGCGCCTCTTTTGCCCCGTGCCTCGCTTCCGCTCCACTCTAATCGGGGATTCTCCGCGTCCCATGAGGATGCATAACAGACTTCATATGAAGACCCGTTTTAAAACCCGACTTTGCTCCATAGACCTTTCTTCTCTTCTCTTCCCCTTTCCTGTTCCGTGTCTCAATTCTCGAACCCGGAGCTCTCTCACGGCATCGTTGCTCAGCTTTTGAGATTTCTTGCTGAATCGACCTGTAAGTGCTTCTCTCTCACTTCTTTTATCAGAAACTGGAATCAAAACTGTTATTTTCATACAAATTTGTTCACTTCCACTTCCCAAACCATGCATGAATTAGTTCTATAGCGATGTTCTCTATGTTTATTTGATAAAAGACCATCTATTTCTCGTTTTAAACTCATGTCCTCAGTTTTGGGTTGCTTCGGATGAAACAATTCCATGGCTGGTGGGTTTGAGCTGTAGTTGTGGAGTATATTGATTATGAGGATCCATTTGTTTCTTGATCAATTACTTAAAAGCTTTGAAATTTATTGGTCTTAGCTTGTGACTTTAACCTGTAAAGTTTGTGCAAGTTGTTTGATAAAATCCTAAAATGGGCCATTTTTGTCTTTGGAACTTTGTGTAATTTTCATATGGGAAATACTAAATGCCCCTTTTTACGAACAGTTTGTGCTCCCAAAAGTTCAAATCAAACCAAGCCGTGATTCTTGAATGCAAAATTGGAAATTTATTTGTTGTGTCCTCTAGTTTTGTGATGTAGATTGGTAATGAAGATCGTTTTAGCTGAAACGTAAAGGACGATGTGATAGATGAGGTTTTTAAATGAACAAGAAGCATTCAACACATAATGCCACCACTTTGGTCCTGTCTTCTTACCTCAACTATTTCACGAAAAAGAAAATTTGTTTTTGTTCTGAAGTTAGTTATTACTTGTCCCTTAGTTCATTTGTTTGCTTTGAATTTAGTACTTGTCTGCTTATGAACTTGTCTTGGCACTACATCTCAAGTTAGAATGTCTAGCCTTGCTCATTCTCTTCTCTCCGTCTGTGTCATGTGAGTGCTTGTTCAAGAGTCACCTTTAGGGCCGATCTACAATCCTATTTGGGTTAGTGGAGGGGCGTGATCTGCTCAGCCTCTTGAGGCCAGTGGGTTCACCTTCGGTGGTCTCTTGTGATACTATTCACTAGTACGGATTCTGGAGTTTGGAGCGTGATTTTTAACCTTTTTCAGGCAGTGGGGTTGTTTTCGTTGTTGCTTGTTACCTGTTGTGACTTTTGTTGGTTTGGTGGTTTCTGGTTTCTTTCTCGGTATCCATACCACTTTTTAATGCATTTTCTTTTGTTTCTGATAAAAAAACATTGCAAGTTAGAAGGAACCAAAATTATATGGACTGGATTGCTTTTTCTTTCATCTATGCTTTAAGGATTCAGAATACAACATTATATATACAAACTTACACTATCATATATCCAACTATTACGAGTTTTGCTTTATCTTACTATTCTCATTTTCTGTATCATATGTTCAGCCATGGGTGGGCTGCCTTCTGCACAAAACGATTCCTGTGCCTTAGCCTTGCCAGGGTCACAACAAAAGCCAGATTCAGAAAGGCCCCCGAAATCAAACCCGAAGAAGAAGATCTTTTGTGCTTGTCCCGACACAAAGAGGCTCAGAGACGAGTGCATTGTGGAGCATGGTGAAGAAGTGTGCTCAAAATGGATTGATGCGCATCTCAAGTGCCTTCGCTCTGAGGGCTTCAATGTTTGATATTGGTTAAGGTTCGATAAAAATGAAAACTCAGACAAGATTTGCAAACAAATTTAGTTAGGATTACACTTCACCAAATAACATTTTATGTTAGTTTTGGCTGATTACTGAACAATATACAAAAATCTGAAAGACTAAAGCAGAGAATATAGCAAGCTTGATTCAGTTGCTAGATTCAACAATTGCAACATTCATGAATAATACACATTTACATTTGGACTAATCTCTTCAATTTTATTATGTATTTGTGTTCATTTTTTGTGTCTACTCTTATATAGTTAATAAGAAATTAGATTTCAATTTCTTGGTGGAAAATAAGAGAAGACCCTACATTTGATATATATGTTTGAAAAGGAAGTGAGGAAGGCCCTAGAAAGAGGACAAGCATGATTTCAAGTGCTACTACTTGTAGATAAAATGCTTGGGAACATGAGTTTGAGGCTGTACTTCATTTGAGAGCATGGAGAAGCCAATTGAATTTTGGATTGATCTTGACTTTAGTCACCATCTCAAAAAAGATGTGAAGAATAGTTTTATGCTTTTTTCATCCATGTTAAATTGTTCCAATTTTATTCAAGTTTTGAGTTTTTTTTCTTCTGAATTGATGTAAACCACACCTACTATAGCCATGACAACAACAAGCACTTCTCCTACTTATATTTAAGTGATAATGACATAAATATACAATTTACTTAAATTTGTTTGTAAGTTGTCATTCAATACTTTTTTAGTTGTACGGTCTATAAAAAGTTAAAACTTGATCAAAAAGACTAACCTACTTATATTCAACACATCATATGTGTCACACGTTTTAAGTGACTTTATTTATTTATTAGTTTTAATATGCTTTAACTAATCGTAAAAAAAAATAATATAGGGAACAAAATGAAGATGACTGCAAACAAGTTTAAATACATGGTCTATTCATGCACTTATCTTTATATATATATATATTTAAAAATATAATTAAAATGCTAAAAACATATTTCTGATCATGTAATTTGAAAATATTAATTTATGTAACAATCTATTTGCAAGGCTTATTTAAGACAATATAATTGAGCTTTTGACTTGCTTGATAAATGATGGGTATGGACACAAATTGAATTTTAGGCCAAATAATTATGTTCATGACATAATCATCATATCTGAAAAGATGAGATGTTCCAATTTTCTAATAATAGATAGATGGATTGGTGAGTTGTTCTTATTCCTTTTCTTCAAACAAATTATGTGTGGAATTTGATTGCACCAAGTTTCATGGGCATTTATGCCTTGTTTCTATTTTTATTTTCATATGAAGAAAGAAATGAAGTTGGTATTTTGCTTTTATGTGTGAATATGTGCTCTTATTTTATCTATTATTATCAACTAAAAATTGAGTTCATAAATCAAATATCTATATTATAGAATTAAACAAAGTATTTCTAAATTCAATTTCATTTTGATTTAATTATAAAGCCGATTTATTTTAATTTCTTTTTGCAGTATGATAATTGGTTCCCACTTAATCCTCCTTGTCATTTGTCGCATCATAACATCCTAAAACTAGATGGACCAAATTTAAATAAATTATAATATTTTAGGATTAAATTTAAATAATTGTGATACTTTTGGACTAAAATAAATTTCGGGCCAAATTATCATATTCGGAAACTAATATTGGAACAAAAATAAAACTTCAAAAATAAACCATTTCCTATATAAGTCATGGTGGCACTAATTTGATGCAATCATTTAAAGATGAATTTAAAAAAAGAATTTGAAATATATGATTGTTAGATTTGGTCCAGTAAACTCCATTTCTTTTTCTATTTGTCTGTCTAGCATTTATCATTCACACCACTTTTATTTGTAACATTTTTACTTTCTTTTTGTGTGAATCTAATTCCATATAGATTTTCTTCTTGGTAGGATACAAAATAAAATATTATTGTTCCTTTTATCTTTCCCCAGGAAAAAGAAAAAAGAATGGCCCTAAAGCTCTTATGCATCATTCCAAACATTTATGAATCTATATATATATATGTTCTTGTTTCTCTTCAACAAGTAAAGCACAAAAGTAGGTCGTTACGTGTCTTCTCATCATGAAACACTCAAAAATGGTAATCCAAATGGTGAAACAAAATTTCTAACATATATGTATTAAATACATCTCTCACCTCACATTTCAGGTCGTATCCGGATTCTTATCCAGATATTCATTCACATGAACAAAAGAGAAATGTATTTACTTATCTAAGAAGTTAGAGAGGAATTCACTAAAGTCACGTGACCTTGTCCATTTTATTTCAGAGACAGAGAGACCCAGTAAGAATAGGATAAAGAAACTTAAGAGTGAAAGAGAGAAGTCCAACGTAAGTAGGAGAAGATTAATGGTCACTGGTTCCAATCCCCATACCCGTGATATTGTATTTCCCTTCTTTCTGATAAAAAAAAAATGTAGCGGTCAGTTTAATCCAAATTGATTTTTATTCTGGGATTGATTAGAGAGCTCCCACAGAGGTAGCCCCGATTGACGGGGATCTTCACGATGACAGGTTGGCCGGTTTTAAATAGTTGCGTGATCATATTGAGGCAAGATCAGGTCCAAGGTTAGTATTGTTCAATTCGGTTCAGAGTCAGTGAACAGTCCATTTCTGATTAGATTAGAGTCTGGAGCTGGTGATCAGGGTGTCCTCGCAAAGACAGTTATGGTTGATAGGGTTCCCCCCACAATGATGGGTTAGGTTGGGGAGGACTTCTGATTGGTGCTCTGACTGAGGCAGATGACGTATTAACGGTCGATTCAGAGGCTTTCTATGTTGTTTAGGTTGTAACTGAAGGTCAAGCATTTGTTAGACAGACGCGTGCTAGGTAAGGTACTGCTAGACTGGTTTCTAGGGTTTCTGGTAAGCTCTAGACTAAGAAAGAGGGGATCTCTAATGACGATTGAGGTCGTGGACCAATTTCTAACATGACAACTACAGACAGAGTCAGGTGTGGATGGACTGGATTCTGGGGTAACAGATATGGTTGCGACTAAAGAAAGGACTACAACAAATGGCGACCAGACTGATGAGATCGAGGGCTTCATTTCTTTCACTTTGGGGCTAGAGCGTGAAGAGTATCCTCCCACCACCACTCCAGGCATGTCTCTACAGGTTTTACTTCTATATTGGGTTTTATTAGGATTCCCTTCGTCCCGATCATCCTTCCATGGTACTCCTCCACCTTGATAGATCCCCACTTCAGCGAGAAGGTTACCTCTATTTTTCCTACCTTCTCTGACTTTATGCGACTTACTTATTGGGGCACTATAGTCGAGGCTTATGGGAAGCTAGACTTTGTGGTGAGTCATTCTTTTAGGAGTAGGGTTGCTAACCTCATGATTCCTCGATGATCTTCCCCTCGTGGAACGCTTAGGGCATGAACTCCCCGACTAAGAGGATTATTCTGGCTGTCCATGTTCGGAGACTCTGTGTTGACTTCTTCATGCTTCAGGAGACGAAAGCCCAAATCCTCTCATGTTTCTCTCTTTTGGACATGTTTATTTCTTAACTTTTGTTACCTGATTGGAGTCCCCTACTGCTGCTCTACTTGATAATTCAAAATGATTGAGTCTTTCTTCACTGTTTTCTTGGCTACCCCCCCCC
>JAYMSW010000355.1:0-24223 GCA_036897725.1 Erodium texanum | reverse complement strand
TTAGGGTTGAGTTTAATATTTAGGATTATAATCAGGGTTGAGATCATAGCTTGATTTTAAAGTTTAATATCTAAGTGTATTTTTGTTATTTTGAAAAAATGAGCAGTAATCTAATATATTTTCAAACATAATCGTAAACTTTGATAATTTTTGAAAAGGTTAGTGTATTTTAAAAGTAAAACCAAATACTTTATTTAAAAAATAAAAAGAAAGTAAAACCAAATAAACAAAAGCCGTCAACAACTCATTCTAAGGAAATAGATAAATAAATGTCAAACCTGGAATAAAATGAAATGTATCAATGACAACAATAGTTCTGGCTTCTTGAACCAGAAAAGATCGTCTCGAGGAGTCAGCTTTGTTTCTGAGAAGAGGCTACTTATGCTCGCATTCTCCAAGACCAATGTTGCAATTATGTACTGCAGCTTTGTGCCCACCACAAGAACGAGCTGCAAATGAACACGACGACAAAGCATAATCAAAATCGAAAATTCAACATGTTGACTTTATTTAAGTCCGTTCTTGAAACTATAACAGATCAGAGAGATCACGTACTGTTAACGGAATAATGGCTACCCAGAAGTACAGATGAGACCCTGAGACACGAAGCAGAAATCAATGAATAAGGGTACATTTTACTGGTTACTGATCATGGTGACCAGCGGGCCAATCCGCTATAGGTTAGGGAAGACGACACATCAGCAGCTGTGGGGCCCATGCAATGGATAGGTCATTTCCTGAAGGATTATATAAACCGTACCTTGCACATTAAAGAGCATAAATGCAACAACAAAAGCCCATAGAGGAGCACTGCAAGTGATAAAACAGACACATTTTAGCTGACTGATTTGTTGATGGTACTAAATCAAAGCAGAACTGATAAAAGCACTTAATTACATAAATTATCGACTATTTGGAAACCAAAATTTGATAAATGTTGCTTAAACAACTGAATATGATTTTGTAATTATTTAAGTCAGAATCAGTTTTTTTTTTACCTCAGACCAACTATTCTTTGGAACTCTTCTTCTGTAGAGCGAACCATACAACCATGGAAATCATAATTTTTATCAAGGTTGTGATTCTGTCATGAAAAGGGAAAAAGAACGCATTATATATTCATAATACCATCACAAAAAAAATAATTATCACACACAAAACAATGCAATATATATACCAAGAAAAATAAATAAGTGAGGTGGCATCATTCAGTGAAATTAAAGGGTATTTAGGATATTACATACCACAATGAAGCCCTTACGGAGTGTAAGATAGTCAGCACGCACCACTGAACGCCCAAATTGTCGGCAGAAACAAGTCTGTGATTGGAAAACAGAAAATAAAGCAAGGATTTGAAAGCAGATAAATAAAATTCCAAAGAAACAATAAAACCAATAGTATCCTCTTAATTTTTAAAAGCTTAGACCCATATGTAAAAATCTGAATTTTCTTGAATAAAGAGAAGCGCCCTGAAGAAATGAAATTCAAAATGGCATGACCAAGAAACTTGTAGACCTACCAACCAGATCAGAAATTTATTATCAACAAAAGGATTTGGGCTGCGGAACTTGACAAAAGTCGATTGCCTTTGGTGTATGTTGAGTCCTGTCACAGAATAATCAGTGTATAAATCATGATGTAATATGAATGAAGTATGTATCATGTTAAATATAAATAAATAAATGGCCACACTAAACAACAACAAATATATAAATCCAACACTGTCATAACTTTACCAGGTAAAGAGTCGTGAGCATCCCTATGAGCCTCGTCTTCCCATTCTTTCCAACTGCGAATCTGTTCAAGATATTACAATGTCAAAAGAGTAATTTGCATCTACTAAAAGAGAAGTTAAAACATCTTTTTATGAAAGTTTTCACAAATGTTGACATTGACCTTCATAATTGCTAGCAACATTGTTAAGAAGCTGTAAGATATATGTGTTACTGCCATGACAAAGATGAAACGATGCAGTTGCTCAAGTCCTTCATATGAAAGAAAAGGTTCATAACCCTGCACAACAGAGTGAAATATTTTATTTTAACATAAAATTATAAAGAGCTTCGTGACAAACTACATTATATCCTAAATTAATTTATGCATATGATTATGTAGATAATGTACGTGCCTCTTTGCAGGTACTTTTCCATTCTTCCAAGACTCTCCTATCAGACAGATGCAGATCAAAACCCAAAAGTTTTCGCTCCTTGTAAGTTCTTTCTTCCATTCCTCCCATGTCAGGTTTCGAGCATGGGATAAAAGACTCGTCGTAGTACTTTGATGGAACACACAAATTGGCTATCAAGCCTGAGGTTGCTGTTAGAAGGAGAGAGATACAACCAAGCAGCATCAACTCTGAAGTAGAAGTCAAGATAAGGAGAGCTTTGTAAATTATGTTTCAATGTGATAAAGTTAAGTTACTAAAGGGCCACTCACAACCAACAATAAAATGGCCTGTTTTTTCTATGAACTGTTTGAGGTTACATGTAAAATCTAATACCACATACCATCTTTCATTTTCTCCACTGCTTCAAGCAAGGGCTTTTTGTCATTTTTGTACAACCACTGAAGCGACCGAAAAAAATGTAATTTTACATCAGAAAAACACAAGATCTTCCCAACATCATTGTTTATCACAGATTAGAGCAAATAAATATGTTTAAGGCAATTAAAAATGATATGAAGTGCAATCTCTTCTGCAGCTTCACAAAACTGCATCAGTGAAAAATATCAGCTTCACAAAAGGGTTAAGATATAGACTACTTACATAACCCAAATGGCGAATTGATCTCTCGACGAGCAAAGAAGTGGCAACAAAAACAAACAACACAGTGGCAACAGACCACGTTGGGGTGTCACCCACAGAATGTGTTTCTTCATCACTTTCTGACATGATTCTGGGCAATCCAACATGCAGACTATGAACGGTGAGTTCAAAAAGAACCCTAAACTCTTTCTTGTGTAGTAAACTCAGCAATTCCTTTAATCCAGTATGGACAAGTATACCCAGAATCATAAGAGAAGCAAAATTCCAACTCTCTCTTACCCTCCAAAACCTTACTACTAATACATATCACAAACAACAATCTCTGTATTGGTATCCACTTTCCTGTTAGCACTTGAACTTTGATACATTACAGGAATGTACACAAAAATTATGGGTATTCCTCATTTTCAACATCCATCCATGCCCATATACAACAACAAGATGATCAATGCTTGAGAATTCAAAGGAATTTAAAATCTTCCCTGAACTCTACCAAAAGCAGACATGAAGAACCGCAATTCTGTGAATAGAAAGTATAGCTCATATTGATTCCAAAGAACATAACAAAAAGAACTCAGGTTTCCCTCCAAAAGTACCTCCAAGTTCAAGCTCCTCAGAAATGTCACCCACAGCAGAGCTTGCTTAGTCCGTGTATGGAACAAGCCGTCTCCTCAACCTCAACGACCACTTCCTCTCTCTCTAGAAGAAGGTCCATGTCGTCAATTTCTCTCTGCCAAACTGTTTCTCAGATAAAGCTCGAATTTTTATCGAAACCCTTTTCGCGTCTGGTGCACATCCTAAAATAAGAAAAATGCAAGCCCTGAAGCACTGCTTTAAGCGTTTACACCATCGATCTCGCCTGACCCAGATGGCAGATTCCAATAAAATCGGTGCAAAACCGCAATGCACAGCTGATTCTGAACATACAAAACCACCTCATCAATAGGTGCTATCTATTTGGGAAAAATAACAGATACAGAACGCACAGTGACAACAATGGCGATCGATGAAGGGTTTTTCGAGCGCAATCTTCTTCTTCAGAAGCCAGGTATGAAAGACGAAGAGGGCAAATTGCAGATAGAGGTTACAATGCAAAGAATCTAGCGGCGAAATGCGTAAATGGACCACTATTTTTTTTTTGTTCTTCAGAACTAATCGTTTAAATATATATATATATATATGAGGATTATCATGTAATTTAATTAATTAATTAATTAATTAATTATGAGATAGTGTGAAACTAATTTTATTTAGTCTGTCATGTAAATCAAGTGAGAGCAGTGACATTACATGACCATGTGTAGGAAGAACATAAACAACTGCTTTAGATCACAGCTTTTCTCAGTAAATACAGGTCACTGAAATAGAAACTAAACTTATATCTGTATGATTACTCCAGATTGGAAAAGTCAACATAAAAAACATTTACTACTTGTCTTAAAATGGATGAGATCAAAACATATATAAAAGCAAGCAAAAGAACAATATCCTGAAACCTAGCCATCATTCTCATTCTAGGTGTCGGCTTCTTCGTCATCTTCGCCATCTTCTGACTGTTCACCTTCATCTTCAGATTGTTCGTCTTCATCATCATCAACATCAGGAACCTCTTCATCGTCACCATTAGTGGATGTCATTAACACATCAGTACCTTCTCCTTTTAACTCATTTTCACTAAAAAGATCTTTCTGGACCGGGACAATTTTTTGCTGTTGAGACGATATAACATCTGCAATAGCTCTAAAAGCTGCAGAGGCCTGGTTACTGTCGACTGCATCTTTGTTGATTCCATAGAGATTGGGTTCAGCAGATAAGTCCTCTTCTTGTTTTGGAGGTGGTACAAAGAAGGGTATCTTACCCCTCTGCCAATCGTGAAGCACCATTTTTGCTGCAGTTGTCACATCAGGTTCACCACCCTATAAAAAAAACCATTGAAACACACAACCTCATTAATCGAAAAACCAACTCTAAACTACATTCCTGTTGGTGATCTTATTTCAATTTATTTGCTCATGATGCGTATGCTAATCATTTTTGTTTCCTATCTTTCCTTACTTACGATGAAGTACAAGCAGCAAAAGTTGGAGTATGTAAAAAAATAACAAGGGAGCTGTGAAATCATGCATTGTAGTCTAGAAACTGTACCTTCAGTAGCTTGCCTGATAATTTGCATAACTGAAACAGGAAGTCAGCATCATCAACCCTGAGAACAACACAACAAAATAGTTTAGCTAGGTTTATTAGTTCTTGAATTGACATTAGAGAGAGATTCTACGCGTCTGATAGGGCAGAGGATGCAAAAATAAAGAGAAGTTAGCATACCAGTTATCAATCTTATATGCTCTTTTCAGGTGCTCTTTCTTCACACGTTTCAGAACTTCTCCAATATGTTCAGAAGCATCGCTCAAGTTTGTGACACGTACCTGAAATACATTCCACTTTCTTAAGGATATGTCTAACATTAAACTTCTCTGCAGTAAAAGACAAGGAAGCTACTCAATCAAGACAGGGAAATAAAGATGCATACCACACCCTTCAGCACAACGTCGGTTTCAGTGTCTTTATTCTGGTAGACAACTCCAGGACAGTCAATCAAGAAGATTCTCTTTGTAAGTGTAATATATTGCCATACTTTAGTCTCCCCTGGAATAGGAGCTACCTTGCATACCTATTGATGGCAAAGGCAGCAAATTTTGTCAACTTAGTTCAAAGAACCAATCATCACTACAACAGAAATCCATGCAATTGGAGAAGAAAAAAAATTGAACTTCACATGGAGATTCTTTTTGAAGTGATGTAAAGGAAGAAGTGCATATAAAACTCTATGGTGCAGGTTGTTTGTGGTAGTGAATAAATGGTAAAGGTAGCACTTTGCTCTCCATCACAACCCGACTTATCATTTTTTTTGAAAAGAAACTGGGCAGTAAGTATTGTAACGAATGGAAAGAGGTGTATAACATACACTCTTCGTACGCAGTGTGTTGATAACTGATGACTTTCCAACATTGGGATACCCAACGAATCCGACAGATATTGCTTGCTTGTCACTTTTCAAGCGAGAAAATTGTCTCAACACTGAGAGAAGAGAACCCTGAATAATAAAATAAGAGCATATAAAAAATGAACATGTAACCTTAAAACAAATTAAAACATTACATATCAGCCAACCAAAATCTACACTTAAATAAGAAACTACATGTTTCAAAATACAAACCTCTGAATGAAATTTTGCCATCAGAACACAGTTTCAAATTTTCCTCTAAAATATAGATACCTATTGTTTTCGCTCTTGTTTTTGTTGTGGCATCTGAATTTAACATAAATTAGAATGTGGAAAAAATATACCTTGCCAAAAGACTTGTTAATGCTTGCATGGAATGCTAAAGTAGGATACTCCTTGGATAATACTCTAAGCCACCCTTTCGTTGCCCATGCTGGAATCAAATCACACTGAAAAATGTGGTGTTAAAAGCGAAGAACAAGTCCTTCATGATCTTATATAGCTCCTAACGTGGAAAATGACAAACCTTGTTTAACAAAAGAATCATGTGTTTATGCTTGCAGTGCTCCTTCAAATGCTTCTCCAAATGATAACACCTTGTACCTTGAGGGTCCCTAGCATCCAATACCTGTAATACAGAATTGAAGTGTGAATCAAAAATGGGATTGATTATCGTAAACGAATCTATAAAATGATAAAGGAGATTTGCAAGTAATATATGAAACTGACCTGGACAACAACATCTGAGGAGTCAATGACTTTGTAGAGCTCTCCCCATATACGTTTGCTCTGACCCTTTTCAAACATGTTATGTCGGACCAGGTCTCTGAAACCATCTCCTTCAGTTAATTCAGCAGATGAACCGGTATACTTTTCCTCAAAGGCATCTGCAGTTAAAAGACAAATTATTAACCCATTACTATTTTACCCAATTTAGAACTCGTGACGTTCACAAGCAATAAGATGTTTTTCACATATTTTCAAGATTTGCATTCACTCCACAAGCAAAGGATACATGTTGTACTACTGGCCAAATAGGTACTAAAGAAAATACATTTTCAAAAACTTAGTTCATGCTCTAACAGCCACCCATTAACCCTAGCCCAAAACAAAAGACACCTTACCCTGAGAACCATCAGCTTTCTTGGCTAGAGACTCATAATCTGCAGCCAAGAGCCTTGGACGTTTCCTCTTTGCCTTAGGCCCAAATGTATCAGAGAATGGCTGTGTGTCAAGAAGATGAACCCTGGATTGCTTCACAAAACAATAAGCGAAATAAGATGAAATTAAAAAGAGTTGCACAAATCATATTTTTCTAAGCTCCGCTCACATTTATATGGATTGTTTCTATACACATTAGGGCAAAAGGTTGAAGGTTTATAAGATGCCAATTAAGTGTACATTGACCATAACTGCACCCATTCGAATCTATAATTTGACATTAGATAGATTAACTTGAAGACATGAACATATAATCATCAGGCTACTGTAGTTAACTAGCAGCATAAACCATAAGTGAATTGAATTGCATAAAGACTAAAGCCATCAAGCAGTGTGGTATTGATACAGAAACGATCCATCACACATAAGAGAGTATAGCTGATTTTATCTGAATGAAGTGCCTACCTTTGTGTGATCATTTAACAGTGACAATGGCAGCTTTCTCTCCTTCAATATGACATTATAGTTGCTTGACATCCTGGTTGAAAGCTCTTCACGGAAAAACTCGAGCTCCTTTTGATTTACAACTCTTGTATTCCCTGCAAATTCAGTCAAAAAGAAGAAATGATAAATCTTTAACTTCAGATATGAACCAAATTCACTGTTTCTTCCCCCAACTTTCAGCAAAACATTTCAATACTAAGAATTCTATGATTTTCAGCTTATGGGTAGTCGAAAAACTTCAGCTTTTTCTTCTCTACTAACTATAAACCAAACCATTTCAACAAAAAAACGATATCAGCGTGTATTATAAATCTAAGCAGACGTACCAAACCAGCGGCGGTCAGGTTGGATTCGCGTATTCGGCAAGCCCTGGGACTGTAGGTCGTGCTTAAGAATCTTGCCGCCACGGTCACGCTTCGGACGCGTGTTATACATTTTGAGCCGCCGCACGGTGGCGGCGGTACGCGCATCACTCTTCCCATCCTTACGGTTCGCGTCCAGAGAGTGCTTCGGTTTCCCGGAAACGTTCACTCTCTTCTCCTTCTTCACCATCTTTGCTTGAAACTGCAAAAACTACAAATTCAGTAATAGCTACCGAATCGCAAAGCCGATTCAGCTTCTGGTAGGGAAGCACCTGAGGCGGCCGGAGGAGATGTTTGAAGAGTATAGTCGAAACACAAGGGTTTCCAAGAAGAAGTTGAACGATGAAGGACGGTAAATTTATACATGGGCTCGAATACATGTGGCTTCTTGGCCTGGGCTAGCGGCCATGCTTCAACTCAGATGGGCTTATTGGGCTGAGCTAACAACCGAGCTTCAGAAGCGCAAAATAATGTCTATCTGGATCTAACGTTTAAGCCCATTAGTAGATAGTGTGCCAAAATGGTCCATCAATAGCCTCGCAAAAGCTGAGAGGGGAAGGCTTACGTGTCGGATCTGGATTGGTTACTCTAGATAAAATGTTGGACCTTGCTCCAGGCAATCTTAGCCTCTCTCTCTCTCACCTTCCATTTCCTTTTCTCGGTTCATCTTCTCCATTATTCAGATTTCAGCAGCTTTAGGCTTCGTTGCTTGTCTCAAATCTGAATCAGATCTGCGAACCTTTGATCTGCTTGCGTCTCCGGCGAATCATCCTATGGAACGCGTGATCAAAGCTGCCAGAAGCTCTGGCTCTCTCAACTTGTCAAATCGCTCTCTCAGGCAAGTCCATGTTTATGAGTAACACCTTTTTTATATCCACATTTGAATTTGTGATTAGAAATGGTTGTGTTTGGACACTGGGGCAATGTTGAGACGAACATGACGTGGGTTTACCTCACTTAACTCTCAAGTGAGCAAAAGGTAGGATTTTTTTGGCAGTGCTAATAAATATGCTCTGGTACCATTTTCAATGCCTTAGTCTCAGTATGCAAGCAGAGTTCCGAATTTAACTGTACTGCAACTATTAAGTGTTATAGGATAATGAGCATTGACCACTCTTAGTGATTGAAGTCGTGTTTGATTGTCAAATTAAGATCTTATCCTAGATTTTTAGCATGAAGGTATGTGATTGTTGATGCATTGATTGTGTTTGAGAAAAGGCTTAGTATTAATCAATAATATGTTTAGTCCTCCCGGAATGGTGCTTGTTGGCACAGTTCATATTTGTAGCTACCACATGTCCAGAATGGAGAATAATTGTGTTATACATAGCCATAGGAGTGAAGATCTCATGAGTGTTCATCAGATAAAGCATTTCGGTTAATTAGTGGCATATAATTTGTCACATATTCACATCTAATGTTATGTATCTCTATACAGGGAGGTGCCCAATGAGGTGTACCAAATTATGGACACTGCTGGGGAAGGTGACAAATGGTGGGAGGTAAATCTTACTATCTCTATAGGAACTTGCTTTGTCAGACATAAACTGACTGTTAGTGTTGTGTATCTTATGCCGAGCCGGAGATGAATGGATTCATTTATTTATTGGTAGGCTGTGGATCTACAAAAGTTGATTTTGGCTCATAATAGTATTGAATCGATAAAAGAAGATCTGAGAAATTTACCTCTGCTCACCGTGCTGAATCTTAGTCACAATAATCTTACCGTCCTCCCAGCCGCTATAGGAGAGTGAGTTCTCTGAACTTCCATATCTGTTTGTATTTTACTTATTGATTATTCGGATTTTGTTCTCAAGTATGTTTGTATGGATTCATTGCAGGCTTCATATGCTAAAGTCACTAGATGTTTCCTTTAATTTATTACTGGAACTTCCTGAGGAGATCGGATCAGTTAATGCTCTAGTCAAGTAGGCTTTCTTTCCTTATTGTTGATGTATATGCCTTAACTCAGTAGTAAGTTCTTATGGGAGGATGGCATTGTTGTCTTGCCAATCCGACTCACATTTTTAAACATTCATTTGCAACCAACCATGTCACTGTACAAAGCTTAACTATAACTTCATATTGACAAGACTATTTTGATCTCTGTTTTAACATTCCAATTAGGTGAACTTTTTAATCTTTGGTGTTCAATATGTGGTTATTCTAGGTTTGATTGTTCAAGCAATAAGCTGAAGGAGCTCCCAAACTCACTTGGACAATGTGTAAATTTATCAGATTTCAAGGTACTTAACCATGGATTGTTGAATGTGTGGAAGCCTCAACAAAGTTACCAAATTTTGTAATGACATTTGGCTTTTGGTGCTTCATTTCCCAGGCATCAAACAATTCTATTACCATCTTGCCAGAAGATCTAGCAAATTGTCGAAAGATGTCAAAATTGGATGTAGAGGTACTAACAAGATTTATTGATTCAGCATGTAATAGCTGTTAGCTTTTTCTATACTAAAAATCAAATTATAATTGATGTTTTTTAGTTTCAATTTAAATCATTCATGTGTTTATTATCCATTCCAGGGAAACAAGCTAACAATGCTACCCGAGAATATGATCGCTTCATGGACCATGCTTACAGAATTTAATGCAGGTAATGACATGTTTGTCTGATACTAACTTGTTTATATGACCATGATATACATAATACTTGATATTGTATTCATAATTGTTTTGTAGCGAAAAATTCCATCAGTGGAATACCAGAGAGCATTGGGAGACTCTCACGGCTCATTCGTCTTGACATTCACCAGAACAGTGAGTGAATTGAGCAGAATCAATCTTTCAAATTCTTAACTAGCCTATGACTTCACTTTTCATAAATTTTCTATTTTGCAGGGATTTCATCAATCCCACCATCAATTTCGGGCTGCTCTTCCCTTGCGGAGTTATACATGGGGTCATATTCTCTTTCACTGCTTCAGAGCATCCCTACATTTTATTAGTAGCTTTTATGAGATCTTGATTTTATTTTGATCCAAACTTTTGCCTTATGATATTGACCAGGCATTTGTGACTTCCAATTTCAGGAATAACGTACTGTCTACATTACCATCAGAGCTAGGAGCACTTCCTCTATTGGCAACATTAGATCTTCGCTCAAACCAGGTAGGTAGAAGTTCACTTTATGTTACTAAATAATAAATGTCGTGACATTTATACTACCCAAATGCCCCATCTGGGGATGTAAATGAACCGCTGAAGTTCAATTCATTGAATATTTGGTTCTGATAATAATAATAAAAAAAATAAGGTTTCTGATCTTGAGTTCTTAAGTTTGAGTAAAGAAGCGCTGAAAAATCTGGATTGAGGGTGCATACGTAACTGACCCTCACCAGGCCCCACAATGGTGGCAGCTGTATGGACAATGCCACCACCAGTGAACAAAATAAATTCTTTTAATCTTTCGGTTTTATATTGTTTTCTTCTGCTCATAATGCATGCATGCAGTTGAAGGAGTTTCCAGTTGAGGCATGCAAATTGCAGCTTTCTGTTCTAGACCTGTCAAACAATTCACTGGGTGGATTGCCTCCTGAGATGGGTAAGATATGCAAATTATAATCTGATAGATAAATTGATCATGTCATGGTGGGGATTCCTACATTGTCCATTTCGTGCTCACAGAACTCGCTTATCTGTTTCTCATGACATAAAGGGATCGAAACTAGTGTGTAAATAACTCACTGAGTAGGATCGCTCTACTAGAGGAATTGTAGAAATCTATGGGCAATAGTTCAGTGAACTCATTTTGCCCGTCTTTAGGGGAGATGCATACAATAATAGGCCATATATATCTTCATGTTTCAGCTTGATGTTTTAAGTTTTGACCATCCCATTTGAAGTAATATGGGAGAGAAAAGTAGATGTATCAAATCAATCTTTCACTTAGTTGCTCCATTTGTATGTTAGATAACTCGTGACCACAAGAAATTTTATTTACAAATCATGTGGCGTGTAGAACAATATTTATTACAGAATAAAATCAGTTACAAACACTTAATGTTTGCGAGATGTAGTTGCAACAGAACAAATAGTATTTGTAGATGATTACACTTTATTGTCTCATGTAGAACTTGCCTAAGGTTTATTAACTTCTTGATAAATGTGAGATATATGGTAAAATAGCATCCCCATTGACTAAGCTGTAACTTTATTGCTACTTATAATGTATCTATAGATGACTCAAAACTTGTAGGCTCATTTCTCCACCCAACTTAACAATGTTTTCTAAGCTTGGATCACTCTTCATTACCGCTTCAGCTTTTGTTTCTATTTTATAACCTCTTCTTTAACTAAACTTAATCTGGAGATTGAATAATACTTGTTTAGGCAAGATGACCACTCTGCGAAGGCTTTTGCTTACTGGTAACTCCATTCGAACTCTTCGAAGGTGAGACTTTGGCTTCATTATGTGTTGTGTTTGTTTGGATTGTTAGTTTACCCAAAATGATAAGCTTTATTTCCCTCAGCTCATTGGTTTCTGGACCTACTCCTGCTTTATTGAGGTTTCTTCGTACTAGACTTTCTGAGAGTGAAGGTATGCTGGCTTTTGACTACTCAATGTGCTTCTGATGGCTAAACAAAGTTCTTTCAAATGATATAAATAAGTGCCCTGTAGACTCTGAAGCTAGTACTCCCAAGAAAGAGGAGGTAGTTGCAAAGGCTGCTCGGTTGTCCCTTTCTTCAAAGGTATTGCTTGTATTTGTCTTGAAAAGTTTTGAACATTTTATCTGGGCAAACTTATTTGGTCTGCTTGCACAACAAGCAACCTTATTTTGTTCTAATTTCAAAATCTTTTATGAACCAGTTAGACTATACCATATTCCAAATTTGATGGTTTTTATAAACTCCCTAGTCCTTGCAGTAGTTCAGAATAGCACCAGTGGTGAAAGGTGTGATAGGATAGGTTGACAAAATAGTATTTTATTTATATTCTTAAAATTAATCTTAAGAAAGCATTAAAAAAACAGATGCTACCTGAACACCTAGAACCGATGTGTCACCGTAAATTTCCTCCTAAGCCCTCCCAATGAGTGTAACATTCGCTTCAAAAAAAACTCACATCTATCTTGTTCTAAACAAAACCATATAAAATTATCATACGTCGAGGTAATAGCTTGACATGTTATTGCACTTTGGCTTATCGTCTTGCATGAGACTGTATAACGCTATTGTTTTGTTTACACCAGTACAGATCTAAGAGTTTCATTGCTTTTGTATCTACCAATGAAAGGCTTGCTAAGTCTTCCTTTTGTTTTGGATGCTTTCAGGAACTTTCTCTACAAGGCCTGGGTATGAGTGTGGTTCCATCAGAAGTATGGGAATCAGGTGAAGTAGTAAAAGTCGATCTTTCTAGGAACTCCATCCAAGAGCTTCCTGGTGAGCTTTCCTCTTGCAGGACTCTCCAGGTTGGTATATTTGAGCAGTTTTTAAGATTGATCTTATGGATGAAACAGCATTTATTTATTTATTTACTCCACTCTCCAGGCATTGGTTTTGTCAAGGAACAAGATCAAAGAATGGCCAGCTGCAGTTTTAATGACACTTCCTAATCTCATATGTCTGAAGTTGGATAGTAATTCACTCAGCCAGGTACTATAGGTTGTAGTTAAGATTGGTGTCATAAATGTTAAGATTTTTAGGTTTGAAATACAATTGCTCTACACAATAATATGTATATCATCATTAATCAGATCTATGCCTACTGAAGTTTTGCAGGCCATAAGTATTTGTACTTCATCAAGTATCATGGGATGTTTGAGAAAGATAAACCTTGAATCATAAGCACCACATAATAAAAATATTTTCCAGCTCAGCATTTTCTGATCATCCTATTATTTACTTGTAATGTAGATTCCATCAGACGGATTTCAGGCTGTTCCCATGCTCCAGATTCTGGATCTAAGTGGTAATGTGGGTTCATTAGCAAAGAATCCATCATTTACTAACATCCCACAGTTGAAGGAGCTTTACCTGAGGTTTGTCAGATAGAAATTGGATTACATGTGTCTGTTCTTAGTATCAGCTTTGGAGATTTCTTCAATGACTGTTATTGTCACGCATTTACTTTTGACTGGACAAAATTAATGCAGCTACATTTGCTCTCATTTTGGTGTAAGTATATGAAATTGGGTACTTCCGATCAGCTCTTTTCTTACATTTATTTTATCAATCAGTCGAATGCAGCTTAATGAAGTTCCTTCAGATATATTGAGCTTGAATCACCTACACATCCTGGACCTGAGCCAAAATTCCCTTCAAAAAATTCCGGAGGTAATGCCTATTCGATATGGACTTGTTGCAGCTAAAATTATGATCCTTTTTTTTCGAAGTCTAAAATAGTTTGTTAAACATTGGCATGCAGGGCTTTGAGAATCTATCTTCTCTTACTGAGCTGGACTTGTCCAACAATAACATTTCATCGCTCCCTCCAAAGCTGGTTAGTTTACAAAATCCTTAACACACTCTTCATAGGTTCCAATAAGCATCTCTTTGTGGAATTTTTTTCTGATGATACTTTCAGCTTCTCACATTGTTTTTTATTTTATATTTATTATCAATTTTGTGCCTTTTTGGACTTGACTAAATTATTTATATGCTTTTATCAGGGTCTGCTTGAGCCTACTCTACAAGCCCTAAGACTGGATGGGAATCCACTGAGAAGGTACGCAGCATCGATTTCTTCCATAATTTATGAATAATCAAGATACTCTTTACACTTTTACTGCTTAAAAGATGTAACGATGTCGGTTCTTGTAACAGCATCCGAAGGGCAATTTTGGACAGAGGAACCAAGGCTGTCCTGAGTTATTTGAAGGACAGAATTCCAGAGTAAAGCTGTGGTGCATCTGCTTTCTATATTACTATTGTTGAATGTTGTTTGAAGTAAAATTGTGAAGAGTGTCTCTTTGTTTAGTGTGTACTACAAAAAACCTGGTTTGAGGTGCTATTTTGGAATCATCGGTTGTAGTTTCTGGATTCGAATTCTTCTACCTACTTTGTGAAACAAATACCATACAGTTTTCAAATATCGGTAGTACTGATTCAGTGAATTTACTGTATGTTTGATACCAAGTTATGAACAAGGAAAAGCAAGAAATAATTCACAAAATGGGCCCAAAAGAAGTGTTTAAACATCAGAGCTCTGTTGATGGGTTTGGGGACTAACATTCGAATCATCTGGTCCAGAAGTTACATCTTGAACATGATCATCAGCTACCAATCTAAACTTTAAGATCTTATGGAGACAAGTGATTGGTTTCACTTGCTTACTTGGAGCTTGATTTGGATCTATAATGCACATTCCACTGAAAAGGTTTGCTTCTGACGGCCCCGTCTCTTCATGAACCACAGGGGCAGAATCTGCAAAACAACGTTGAATTTTAGTAACAAGATATCGAAGTTAGAGGAACAAATAGTCAGATCAATGATTCAACTGAAAAATAGCATAAACCGTTTCTTCTACAAATTCAGACAAAGGTTCTAGGCTTCTAAATTCAAAAATGTACTAAATAACAGGCGTGTGACTCACCATCTTCTGTTAGAACAATGCAGGTCCCGATTGTTTCTTCATATTCTCCAATCTGTCAAACAGGCACAGTCAAGTAATTATGTCCGAACTCAAAATTAAAGATCACTAATCATGGTTAACGAGCTGGAAAACAAAATGGAAGATAACAACAGTCAATTTACTTCAGTCACAACAGTAATCAAACAAAATTTCCCTATCTCCAGAGAGTGCAAATCAATAAATTACCAATGGATATTAAGGATTTGAACACAACCAATTCCACAATTGATTTACATGGTTATTATATGCAAGTTTTAACCAAAACAAATAAAACCATTCAAGTGCAACACACAACTGTTCATCTTTCAGATGAAAATTGGAATCAAAACAGAATAAACACAAATTTCCATACAAGTTACGCTTCAAAACACACGAAAATTAATTCAAAATCTCTGGTTATGAACAAGCACTACACGAATTGGCACTCAAAACACTTCCTAATCAATCAAGAACAATAAAGCCCCTTCACATTAGCATTCAATTCACTCACCAGCTTCAACTTGTTATCTATAACCAACACAGGATTCATAGTGTCCAGACCCTACAATATACATCAAAAATGAACACTGTCAAAGATAAACCACAAAATTTCATCAGCAGAACTGGCACAAACTGTAAATCCAAAGGTAAATTTCATTTCTTTAGGATAAACACAACTTCTCAAGCTATAAAATGTAAATGAGTGTTCATAATTTATGAAAATAAGTGAATCAAAAAGAGAAAAAAAATTATTTAGAAAACTTACAGAGAGCACGTAAGAAGTGTCGGGTAAGAGGTCGATGAGCCCAGCTACGCAGTCGAGGTCGAGCATCACGTACTCTTCATCTTCCTGACGATCCTCCTGAGGAACCCTACTCGACTCCATAGCCACTCGACGAAGCTCAATTGCAGGCAAGGAGATGCTGTGGACATTGCTGGGCAAGTAGTACATCGATATGGGCCTTTGAGTATGGGCCTAGAGGACTACTATTATGGGCCAAGCGTAATAACTTGCACATTTAACTGAAAATACTCTTTTACTCCTCGTCTCATTTCAAATTCGTAGACCTCGACGGTACTTACAAACTTGTAACTAGTGATGTTCATGGAATTAGTGGATAAGTGGCTCTTTATTGAATAGAGTAGGTTGAGCAGATTATAGTGTATTTTCTGAACCTTAATGTTCAATTTAGTCCACTGCGTCTTGGCCTGGTGGTCAAGTAGGTTACAGGAGTTCGAATCTCAATGAGTGAGAGGGGTTGTAGTGTGTATATATTTGTACTTTCTCTTTATATTTATAGTTGTTTTGTATCGAGTTTTTTGGGTTAAATTTTAGATGAGGATAGTATAGGATTCGTTATTTAGGATTTACTTTAAGAGAGAAGTATTTTAAGATTTCAAAAAAAAAATTGATCTAAAAAATATGAAAAGTTAACTGATTGCAAACAAAAAAAATTATCAATACTTTTTAATGACAATTAAAATAACTATTACTTCTTTTATATATATATATATGTTTGGGACCGTTAGATTTTTCCTATTAACCCCTTAACATATTTGTATCTCGTCTTCGTGATTATATCCCTCTGCGTCGCTTGCTTGCTCCAAATCTCGTTTCGGAAGAACAAGGTGCGCTCTCTCTTTTAGCTTAGCTTACATTTTCAATAGCTCGTGCTGCTATGTTCTTCATGAATCATGCCGCATTTCGATTCTCTTTGGTGAATTCTCGTTGCATTTCTTTTGTTCCTGCATTTCCTTTAATGGGGTTATAGTTTTGGGGATTTTCTGTGAAAAAAACACAGATATGAAATGGGTATGAGTTGGGTCAGATCTGGCTCATAATTCCTGGAATAATTTTAAAGCATATATATTTGTTCAAAAAGCTGGAAAAAGTCATCTGGGTATGTAATTACAGACCAGAATAGATGGTTGGTTTTGGGTTTTGGGGGTTATTTGGCAATTTCAAGATTGACGAGCCCGGAGATGGAAGAGGGAAGCTTGACTATATCTGAAGTTGTGGCACTGATTTTTCTGGGTTCTTTTCAAAGATTGGCATTTTGGAAAAAACAGAACCAAGAGGATCAAAACAATTGATTAGATATAGCTAAGCAAGATGAAGCTAATCAAAGAATAAGTTGCATGCAATATAGGTAAAAAGACACACATCCCTTTTCTTTTCTTTTCTTTTCTTTTCTTTTTTTCTTCCGGTAATGCAATAGTATAGGGGTCCTGAAATTTGATTTTTTGGTGACAACTTTAGCCACCAATAATTCTAAAGACTAAACTTGCTGATGCAGAGAATATGGCGGCAGATGCAGCTGAATTCGAGTGGTGCAAGTTTCGACATTGTCTCGATGAATTAAAGACGGAAATACCAGGGTTTCCTCTCACTTCTGAGTTCAGAGATATCGAAAGCCAGACAGAAAAGTATCACAGGCACTTCATTGAGAAGGGCTCACCAATAGAGTACCTGGATTTGCTTCGCTGGATTAATGGTGAATTGGCAGAGTCCAGGATCTTCATGCACCATTTCAACGAAATTGAAAACAAGAACATCTTGCGCTTCAATTCTCTTACCATGAAATTGTTCCTGCGGAAAAGGAGGAAGAAGCTGTCTGAGATCAAAGGTAAGTTAGAACAAATGTCATCTAACCCTTCGACCTCACTGACTCATCACTCTGCAGTCATCAGCGAAGGCGATGAGATCATTGGATTTGATATGATGGCAGAAGAAATCGAGGATGTGCTGTTAAGAGACAACGAAAGGGATGATAATCAGAACTTCATTGCTTATGGGATAACAGGTATTGCTGGTACTGGGAAGACCACTCTTGCTCGTCAAGTCTTTAATAGTCCTAGAATTTGCAACACCTTCTTGATGAGGATCTGGGTAAGCTTGTCTGAAGATGAAGAGCTTAACAAGTCTCAAATCAATAAATGCAAGTCCAAGCAGAAATGTCTGGTTGTGCTAGATGGTGTATGCCAAGAGCAAACATGGTATGAAAGTTTATCAAGCTTGGATGGTGCAGTGATTATCACAAGTAGAAAAGAGCACATCGTTAAGCAGATGCTAGGGGAGTGCAGCTCTGACTTTATCACTCATCTTGATCCAGATACCACTTTTATGCAGAAGATCTGCTACCAGATATTCGATCATTACATGAAGAAAGATCACAGGTTCATCAAGATTGGAGGTCGTGACATAGTGGATGTCCTCTTGGAGGGACAAGGTCATGGTTTAATCGCCTATACCATGATGAATGGAGCCAGAAACTCTGACATAGCACATCAAATTCTGAATCATGAGATTATCAGCAGAGAATTCCCAATGAGGATTCGGGCACAGGCGGGTGTGATGGAGTTGGGAACAAATCATTATAATGAGGACATGGGGAAGAAGATCATCGAATATATGAAGGAGGAAATAAACAAAGGTTATAAATTTAATGGTTATAATGTTGGTGGGAAACTGAATAATGTTTTGCATGTGCTAAGCTGGTTGTTCTGCAAGCACGATTATTTGATTGTGTTTGATGGTGTTTGGGAGGAAAATCCATGGAAACCTCATTTACCGGATCAATTACACGGGGGAGGAGTAATTGTGACGAGAAAGGGCAAGCAAGCACTGAGAAAGCGTATGTCAGGCAAGCTTGAACTTGCTACTCTACTAGATCCGGAAAAATGGATGGCGAAGATCCAAGATGACATGAAGTACAAGATTCAAGGCCTCCCGGTAGCTGCTCGAAGGCTTGCACAGATTGTTCCCAATCTAATACAAGACTTGGGTGAGTATAAAAATGCAACTATATGTTTAATCAACTGGTACTTTTGTGTTCTTTCTTGAATTAATCAGTTGCTTTTCTCTACGTATTTTAGCGTGTAAGAAGATAAGGGAAGAGAAGCTTGGAGTTTGGCCGGCAGTAGACTGGGAATGAAGCTTACATAAGGTTCATGACACATCCCTACGATTCCTACACTATCATTAACTTCAGGAAAAGTTGAATGCTAGCTTAACTGGTTGGCAATCATAGTCTTTACTGTTTGAACCTTATCTCTCTCTTTTTGATAATATTTCTTCCTCGATGAGTTATCGACTCGGGTGCTATGCATCACTCATGATTTGAATTGTTTGGTTAGTGTTATGCCCAAAATGCACCATTAACCAGTTGAAATGCCAAATGGTGTGGATGCGCCTGTCAAAGCAGTTAGGAAAGTAACTAAAACTTGATCAAGTTCTTGTTGTCTCTTAATTTTGCTTCACTTTATTATCTGTTCGTCAATTAATCTGTCATCTCAACTGGATGATGATATTCTATCCTGGTTTTTGTGTATTATAGAACTTACTTTGGAGGACACGAGGGCGGGGCAACATTAATGGCACTTGGAAGCAGTGATGCTCAGTTATGACATTGAAGCTTGACACACTTGCCAGTTCATCTTCTACCATTGGTACTCAGGTATTTAAAAAGAAAACTCTTTAGTACCTACAGTCGGTATATTATCGGTCAATCAAATTTTGTGCAACAAAAATAAGGTCGAATTTCAGAAAATGCATTTACCAAACATATGTTTAGTAATACCTGAAAGATTTTACCTTTTAAATAAAAAAAAATTAATCAAGGCTAACTAATGCATTTCCTTTCTATCTAATATACAAACAAACAAAAAAATTGAGTTTGGAAATTGACATTCTTCTTTTTCCATTCATTCTATGGCAGGTCGCGAACACGATCCCTCCTTGTCGGAACAAGTATCTGAGTGCTGTTTCCCAATCCCAGTTGCAGCAGTACAAAGAGGACATAGAAAAATAGGAGGTATCGGCTGGATGGGACGCTCTAGTATCGACACAACTTCAGATATTGATGGCCTGGAAGCAGGTGATGTATTGGTGCACGCCATTGCTAGTTTCAAGATTGTGAGTGCTTTCCCTCTGTGGTATGCATTAACAAGGTTTTTATCGACCATGTCAAGAAGTTTCTCCTCTTTCTCCTCTCTGTAACAGGCAGCAACCTGCAATTAATTAACTTATATATTATTTCATGTGTAGTAAATCATAATTATGTGTATGCATAGTTCTGCACATATACCTTATCAAGATGAAACTTTCTTTGGCCAGATGATGAAACAACAGCATTACTCTGTCCGGTAACGATTTCAAGAAGTAGAATCCCAAAGCTGTAAATATCAGTTTTGTCAGAGATAATCTCCCGCATGGCATACTCTGGGGCCATATATCCACTGTATTGTTTAGAAAAGCAATAGACACAAAATTAGTGTATGGACTATTAGTAATATCCTTGTTTTAAAGTTAGGGGGCGTCATAGAAGTCAAGAAAGGTGAGGTTACTTACTTTGTTCGACCAAAGTCGTCATCAATAGGATCCCCAATATTATGTACAGTTGCAAGTCCAAAACCAGATAACTTAGCATTGTGATTTTCGTCAAGTAGAATATTTGATATTTGAAGGTCCCTATGAATAATCGTGGAACATTCGTTTGTTTGCAAACACTCCAAACCTCTTGCGATCTCTGTAGCTCCCCAAAGAAGCTCTGTATTTAGACATGAGATCTGTGTCAGACTGTTACATCATCAAAACTTATCATTCATCTTTCACTCTCATGTTGATTTTTGGAAAAAGTTAAGTTTCAATTACCGGGTAAGGCTGTGTCAAGGGCACCATGCTCCATGAACTCGTAAACTAGCAGATACAGGTCCTTGTCAATTTGAGAAAAGCTGCCCAAACATTTGATGACATTTTCATGGTCCAAGGATTGCAAGATACGACATTCCTTTTCTACTTTCTTTTCTAGTTCATCCTGGTTATGCCTATCTGTTATAAGCTTCTTCACCGCCAAAATGTGGCCATTGCACATATATATTCGAATAAATAATTAAGTAGATGAAATAAAAACAGAGATATTCGAAAATGTGTATACTATTCCAAAATCCCCTTCGCCTATCTTATTTTTGCTGAAGTTGTGAGTGGCATCTATTATCTGTTTGACAGTAATAGTTACATTGCTGCTGAGCTTTATGGGTGTTTCTGTTTTAAACAAACAATATCAAGTATTAAGTAAGAACTCAGGTGCAAATCAAGCTTGTGCTTCAAAAAATACATTAATATTGTTTCCAACTGGACCAACACAGCATACCTAAATTTACTCTAGATTCTAGAAACATATATATAACAACCCTTAATCAGACACAATCTCAAAGATCCCGGACAGAGTTAACGTGCGCCGGCGTCAACAATCCGGCGTTTTCGTTAGAGGTGGAGAGTTCTGTTGTGCTCGCCGACGGAAATGAGGAAGCCATCGTGAAAATGAGGGATGGATAGGAGGAACAGAGCGGCGATTGAAAGAGAGAGAGACACGTTTAGGGTTCATATATAGTGGGTTGTATAATATATTGTGCTACTTGGGGATGGCAACAGATTATCGTTAACTGTGAATTATACTATCTTGGACAATCAATTATAAATAACACATATAATAATTATTTTTATTTCTGTAATTCAATCTTGTGACAGTCATCAGAAATAATTCACTTAATCACTAAACAAATATTAATAGACAGAAAAGGTTCGAATCTCTTCCACATAGTAGACTTTTAGTAAACGACGAGTAGATAAATCATGTATTGTTTTGAGAAATGAATAATCTTACACTTTAAATCGCTTCTACTTAGACCTTTAGTGGAATAATAAACTAGCAACGGTTGTCTAGAGAAGAATTATTAATTCGAATTCTTAATTCATGGGCGTCCATTGTTACTCACTTGATATGCTGAATAAGAATTCTTAATTTGTAGACGTCCATCGTTATTGTTAGAATATATAAATATAATGGGGCCTTCAACTATCAGCTTAAGCTTTTAGTTGAGTTGGTTCTCTAATTTGGTATTAGAGCCGGTACCTCATTGACACAAGTTCGAACCCCCATTTCCGCAAAAATACTAATTGTTACTCTATTTATCTCATTTACCCCTAATGGCCTCTTATTATCTCTTCTCCGTATGTCCTTATCTCTCTTCTCAATCCGTCTTCAACTACGATACACATTGTCAAAAACCCAAATATACACTAATTTATCTAAACAAAAAGTTGTCATCCTCAGATTAGAACATCAAAAACTAATTTAATAATGGGAAATATACGCTAGTTGATCTAAACAAGAAGTTGTGACATGCTATAAACATGTATTGAATTGACTTTCCTTTAACATTTCCAAATACCACTCTTTTGTTTATAGTATGTTTCTCATATCAGATTATTGTTAACAAACTTTGTAAACGCGCTTAAAAACGCAGTTATGAGCTGTTTGATCGTAACTTAACCACATTGTATGTACTGTTGTATTCAAATTGCATTAACAAACATTAATTTGGTTTTGTACTGGTCTGAAATTATTTGATTTCTGCACATGGGCTCTACAGTTTCCTCTAGGCCACACTTCGTCATTAATTCCTCCAAACTTCTAATCAATCTACCGCCCAACGGCCAACACTCCATTAGTTGAAGTGTCATTGCAGGTACCATACAAATGCAACATGATGGCCAATTAAGTTATACAGACCTATACACTTTTAATACATAAACAAGGACACAACTCAACCATTAGATGAAATTGACTAGGCCTACCAAAGTTATGAGAGTTGATACAGCGAGTCTTGTTTTCACATTGGATAAATATATTTGATTAAAAAAAGTTGATATTTATCTCGAATCTAAAATATAACCCGTTGATGTTCAATCAGGTAAAGTAAATATGGGTTTTTTATTGTATACTTTTTGGTAGTGCTCTTGCACATATCCACTCGGATTATAGGTCAACATTTAAACTAGCTGGTGATGATGACACTAGATTACAGTTGTAACCCACTCTCTCAACTAGGGGTGTGTATGGGCAGGTGATCCATTCAGGGGTAAAATTTTACCTTCCGTGCAAATGCGGATTGAATTTTTGTATGCATTGTCGAGAGAGAAAATATTTGACGGATTTGATTTGTGTAGATTACTTCGAGTTGAATTAAATCTGTAATATGTATAAATATATATAAAAAGTCCACCTAAAATTTAAGACCCATTATTATCATTGTTTTTATTTATAACACTTCATCTATGTAGTTTTATCATTTAAAAATTCAAATCTCAAGAGTTTAATTTTATATAAAATACGTAGAAATACGCAGAAATTTACGAGCAGACAATGATGCGTGGATTTCATATAAAAGATTCGCAATACGCCACAAAGATACGGATTCTCCGAAACCCAATCCACAGTCAGCCCACTTCTCTACGGATGGATATTCGAGTTGGAAGGTTCAACGGACAGATCAGATTGGCGGGTGTTTCTGAACACCCCTCTCAACCTCTTTAATCCAAGATTTGCAACAAAAACATTTCAGACAAGATTGTCGTATGTTGTCTGTTTCAGACAAGATTGAATCATTAACCCAGAAGTGTAAGCACAATCGTGAACTCACACAAAATCACATAGAAAGCAAAATCCCACATTCAGATCATAAAAGAAAAGAAAAAGAACATCAACGGTCCTGATTAAACACTCATCATCATCATCATCAAGTTCATATTCACACCATTTAAGTTGTCTGAAATTGATCATCTCACTCACCATGTCCCTAACAAGCATCAAAGCCTCAACAAATAAAGCTCACTTTTAAGAGCTCTGTTTCATCGTTGCAGCCGAGCTCAGGCCACGGACTGTAAATACTGTTCCCGGAAAACCTCAAGCATGTTACAAAACGTTACAATTCCGACCAAGCTACAATCATCTTCTATAACCCACACATAGTTCACTCTGTGCGCTATGGCTTTGGTCATTACCGACAACAAAGGGATCGTT